>ML784689.1:733072-750325 GCA_009831015.1 Picea engelmannii | reverse complement strand
GATTTTATATTTGTCCGTGTCGTAACAAATGTAGGCTGCCTCCTCGTTTTCCAATCCCGGTTAGAAAGTGGCAGCGTCTCTGCTATCATTTCATGGCGAGCTCTTTTCTCTTTCGCGCAGCAAGATCCCGAGTTGGACCTGCTATGCTGAGGGCCCGATTGAAACTTTGGTGCCTGCAGGTTCTTGGCTGCGGAGGGTAGCGCGGTAACAGTATTTAAATTTTGAATTTGAAATTCCATGCATTTAATGATTTCCAACTCAGTCATGCCTCGTTATCATGCAAACGACGTTTGAAGGAGCGGCTAGAATATGGATGGCCGGCTAATTAACGGAAACCATGTTTTAGGGAGAAGCTGAAAGATGGATCACATCCACCATGCATGATATCGACCATAATAAATAACGATGTAGCAGCCTCCCAATCATTGGGCTGTTGCATGGTGGATAGCCTCTGCCAAGATAAATAGTCACTCTGATTATAATCATCAATGGATATATGCGAGAATACGTGTGGAATTGGAATTTATTTGTACCGGAAAGCGAATAGATGCTAAGGAGAAGGTGATCAATATGCAGTCTGTTGTAGAGTTTTTAAGATTGTTGTAAATAGTATATATATTAAGTGGTATATATATTATAGGTAAAACTTTTCAGCAGGCTGTATATTGATTGCTAACTCACTAAGTTGGTGCCGTTTAAATATAGAAAGGGGAGGGTTATAAATTGAATAAGTGAAATTACCAAAAATTATTATAAAAGTTTAATTGAAATTAAAATTTTTTAAATGTTAATAACTATTAAAATAACAATAATATTATAAATTTTGAATTAAAAATAATCTAAAATCTTCTAAAACATTAACTTTTAAAATATAAAACAGTTAATTTTTTAAACTCATTAATTAATATATATATATAATTTCTTAAAGAAAACTGAAAAAATAAATACATGAAAACAAAATATTTATATTAAAAGGATAGAAACCTTTCTTAAAACTAGAATAATAAAAACACATTTATACAAAAGAATAATAATGGCATTTTATAAAAAAAATTATTGCATTTCTCACTGATTGATACAGGAAATACATTATAGGTTTAATTGTAAATCATTAACACACTTGTAAAATTAAGTCATGACAAAGGATTAGTAGTTTAGTATATTTTGTATTTCTTTAATGAAATTTTAATATATTGAATTTAATATGAAACTAATTAATGCATGATATTTTTAATAAAAAATAATTTAAAATCCATTAATTTTATATATATTATAAAACTAAATAGCTATTGAGCTATCTCACTTATCAATGGTTTATCAGTTTTTTATATAAAACATAACTGCAATATAATTGCAAGAGAAACAAGTTAAACCATATTGTTTTGTCTAACTGTTTTATGAAATGATTTTTTTGATTGGAATCTGGCCATAAAAATTAGTATGAAATTATTATTATTATTATTATTGTTGTTGTTGTTTAAAATTCACTTTTAAATGAATAAATGGATATTAAATAAAGAAATGGATTCAGTATGATGAAAAAACCCTGGAACACTTTAGGATTATACAGAAATAATCACTTAAATCTAAGGATCTAACAATTTTTTACCAAATTTTGAATAAATATACCCATAAATTATAACCGAAAAAAAGTCATTTCACTTTAAACTACTACAATATATATATATATATATATATATATATATATATATATATATATAATAGCAAGATATTTGCATGAATACAAATTCACACAAAACATAAGTCCAACGTTCAAACTGACAGCATTATTATTTAGCTACTGACAACATTATTATTTAGCTATATCGACTGGCGATAACACCCATATATTCAAATAGCTTGACTGCATCCGGCAAAACTTCTTTCACTCCTTCGGCTTTAGAGAATCGGTCCATCCATGCACTTAACAGCGGCATTTTTTCTGCATCTATTAAAACTGTATTGGTAAACTTCTCCAGTGTTTTGATGATTACCAGCATCCCACCCAATGCAATGTCAAGCAAGCCTATCTCATCTCCTCCAAAATACGCTTTTGAGGATACGCAGCTGCTTGCTTGCAGAACTTCCTCTAACAAAAGAAAGTTTGCCACCGATTCCTCCACCGCTTTCTGTTGCTGCTCACCCGGGCCCTTCAAAACTCCCAGAAGACATGGACCAAGCTGCAGAAAAAGAACGAATAGCAGAAAAGTAATTGAAACTTTCAAAAAAAAAGTAATTGACACAGAATAAAAAAAAGTCATTGAAACTTTCAAAAACCGAAGTAGCAGAAAAAGAACGAATCGATGAATTACCTTATCGTCTATAAAGGCAGCCCAGAAGCGGGCACTGGCTCGGTCATATGGATCTTTGGGCATAAGATTTGGTGCCTTAGTGTCCCATGCGTCCTCGATGTACTGCACAATAATCATCGATTCGCAAACAGGCTTCCCGTTGTGTAAGAGCACTGGAATCTTCTTATGAACAGGGTTTGATTGCAGTAGCAGCTGGCTCTTATTTTGAATGTCCTCTTCGATGAACTCGTAATCGATCCCTTTAAGAGAAAGTGCTATGCGAACCCGTGCCACAAAGGGACTTTGAGCCATACCTAAGAGCTTAAGTTGCCCCTCTTCTCCACAAGCCTCCATCGTCACTGCTCTCTTGCTGAATCGCTCTGAAATGTGTTTTTAAGTAATGTGCTTATCTGCCCTTATATAACAGCACAAAACTTGCATCCTAAGTCAAGTCAGCAAGACTTAGTGTGCAAGGCAAACATAAAGTAGTATTTATTAATTAATTTTGAAAACATTGCATTCCATCATGTTTGAAAATCTGTAAAGATAGTCGTTCATTATTATTTTAAAGTCTTCTTCTGCTTCTGCCTCTGTCCTAGTACTTGGAAGGATTTATTACGCCAAAAGGCATATATCTATTGACAATGGGCAGATTTAATAGGGGTTTAGTGCTAAATAAGTTTTTTATGGACAAGATTAAATATGGCTGGAATATTCTTAGTAGTCACACAAAATAAATGGCTGTGATTTCAATCATTAACTTCCTAGCTATTATAAAAATCAAGTTGATAGCTAACTAATTGCCAAGTAAGTGATTAACAGAAATTAAAATATTAACACTAAATGAAACCCAACAATTTATTTGTTAATCAATAATAAAATTTAATATATTCTTTTAAAGATTTGTTTCATCTTATCAACCTTTAAGCTTACACCAACAGCTATTTAACTGCTGTACTAATATCTATGACCAGACAACCTTACTTGCCCTCCATTTCTTTAAATGTACTGCCACTCATTCGTGCACATTTCTCATAGGTGGATTATATAAATATATAGAGAGATTTATTTTTTAAACATTATGCTCCGTTAAATATGGGTTTTTTAAAAAACATCACGCTCCATTAAATATGAAAATCTGTAAAGTCTATTAGAATATTATTATTTTAAACTGTTTCCATTGACTTCTAGCCCTCATACCAGACAACTTGACACATTTTCCACGACTTGATTTCGTTTGTAAGGACTTTTTTTGCATTTTTTCATTGACTATATATATACATGTTAACATATTATACTTCTATTTATTCATTAATATGAATTTTAATATTCATTACTTTTATTTATTTTATTTTTTTATATTATCTGTTTAAATTCATTTTAATTTTTTATTTATCTTCAATTTTAATTTCAAATTTAGAGGGATCAAATCTTTTGAAATGGAAACCGTTTTTCATGTTTTTAATATAATTTTGTTCACATTTAAAAACTTATTTTCTTTTAGCATGATAGATTTGGAGTTAAAATAAATTTATGTTGGTTCTCTATATATATGTCATGTGTCAGCTTCATGTTGAACACAAATTGAATTACACATCTACTCCATATTGAATAACACACCATTAAAATGATACAATTTCTTTCAAGCCCATAATAAGCTTTCCATCTCTCAATAATCCTTTTCTCAATGCTATAAGGTTAATATAGATTCCAATATATTAATATGAAGTCACTTCCTCCAAGTTTTTGTTTTCATATATGAGGGTATCATAAGTGATCTTATTGGATTTAATGATCATGACCTTAGTCTTGTCAGTATTTACAGTCATACCCTATATTGAAGCAAAAATCCTTGAGCATTCTTATTTTCTTTCGAAGATCGTGGGGACTCCTTGCCATAAGAATGATATCATCAACATATAGGAGAATATTGATGACTATACCAGTGAGAGAAGGGCCGACACAACTTGCATCTTCCAAGAAATCTTCTAACTTGTCAATGTGATCCAGATTATTTTCAGCACGAAATGAGAGCTGAGATATAATAAAGAAATGCATAGAGATATCGTGGATATCCAATAATATCACATAAATGTATCAGAGATGCAACCATAAACACAGAGATACAATAATACACTATTTCTATTAATGAAATATATGTACAGAGACTGTAAAAATATAGAGTGAAAGACTCGCTAGAATGGTGGCAACTTATCTCTGAGAAGAGATGTGACGACTACTCGCATTCACAAGAAGATGATTACAATGAGGCTCTGAAGGCCTTTTTACAATAAACATGAGTATCAAAAACCCTAGACATACAAAAACCTAACCCTAGGATATGAAGCGTCAAAAGTCATGTGGGTCTTGTTTGGGTAAGTCAGTACATCAACTTCCTAGGGTCGTAACTTTTGCATATGATCTCCGTTTTAGATGCACGATAGCCCGCTAGAAAGATCTATCCAAGGACTACAACTATTGATGAAAATCTCATGATGAAAATTTTCGACTGGTAGATACCCAAAAAACGTTGTTTAGGGCCTCAAAACGGCTCTGAAATTTCACGACTCGAAAAACTGCGAAAAATAGTAAATTACCAAAATTGTCAAAACAATGTTTTGAGCCAGTTGGAAAAGGTGGGTGGACACTGATATCCACATGGATCAGTCCTCCCTCCTTAAGAAGAAATTCTATCCATTGCGTTGAGTGCCCGGGGGAGAGGGAAAAGCGTTTGTTGAATCTACATCTTGATGAGCTACTTGCCTTGTTGGGGAAGCTGCATTGCTTAGCTTGTTGAAGGCTGTCATAAACATGTGGCTAGAAGGGTTGGAGCTTTTTAACCAGTCTGGCTACATGAGGTGCATGTGTGTATAAGGAATATTTACACATTGTTGCAATCTTGTCAACCTGCTTTTTTGGATAGAAGGTGCTTGGGCCGAGGCTGTAGTGGTTGCAGTACCCTTTTGTTCACATTTTAAACATATTGTGAAGAAGTTGATTTTTGTAGTATGAGATACTACCTTGCGGAACTGTTTAGGTGGAACAACAATCGAAACTACCTCTGGTATTCTGTAGAGATGACCCCCCAGAGAAATAATGACACTACGGGGTTGAGACTCATAAATAACATGGTGCTTCCACATATATGGTTGGCCCAAGAGAACATCACAGACATCCAATGGGACAACATCACATAATACCTCATCCTTGAAGGGTTGGATGTCGTATGACATTTGACATTGTTGGATGACACGAAGATCTCGTCCTTGGCGAACCCATTTGATGTTGTATGGTTGCAGATGTAGTGTTGTCAACAATCTCAACTGTTTGACGACCTCTGTTGAGATGAGGTTCTTCTGGCTTCTGCTATCAACAATAAAATGCAGTGGGGTCCCCTTCACCCACATCTGTGAATGAAAAAGGAGCTCCCCCTCTTCAGGATCTGTTGGCTCTTCTAGTTGAACTGTTGCGGTCACGACAATAGCAGTGGGGTCTGCGTCAATGATCTATCTTTTACCAGTATTTTCATAATCAGATTCTGATTCACGGTTTAGCTCCTTGTCTCTCATCTTGACCACCAATGAATATTTTGAGCAACATTCATCAGTGTTGTACCAGGGGATTTTGTGGAAATTGCACCATTTTCCAGTTTCCTTATTTGTCTTCCTGTGACCCTTGTTTTCCTGTGGCTTGGACTGGTTTTCAGGAGACTGTTTGTTAGGGTCATCTTTGTCATACTTTGGTTGTTGCAGATTTGCAAACCTGAACTCCCATTTGTTATGGTGCTTAAATTTCTGCTCGATTTTAACAACATATCGAGAAGTAGCACTAAGTGATGAGATGTCTAGAAAATTCATTTCAGTTTGGATGTATCTGTGTAGATCCCCATGGTATTTCAGAACCAAATGTTGTTTGGAGTCTTTGATACCCAGCTTGGTGTGCAAGGTATGGAAGGTATTGGTGAACTCTGGAACTGCTTGGCCCCTCTCTTACCGCAGTGTCATCCATCTCATGTACTAGTCCTCATAGTTGCCAACATCGTAATACTGTTCCTTTATCGCATCCACAAAAAAATTCCAAGTGGGCTCAACCCCATATATTCTAGACTCCTCTGTGGAACTTTGCTCCCAGTAAGTTTCCCACCAATGTTTGACATGGGGGAGAGCTTTAAGGAGAGCGAAGGTGATCTTTTCCTTGTTGGAAAAATTATGAACATAGAAATAACCTTTTAACAGATTTAACCATTTGTCTAGGGAATTCACATCTATCTTACCTTCAAATACGGGAATATCAAAATTAACCTGTACCTTGAAAGGACAGGTGCTTCCAAAGTGGTTGTTTGATGAAGATGGACATGTTTCTATCGACAGGCATTGAAGGATGTGGGAAAAATTATCCATCATTTCGTGCCTCTGTCAAGTGAGGGCTTGCTCAAGCAACAGATTGATAGGATCATTTGCTCCGTCGTTTTTCTTTTCTTCCACCATGGAGGGTTTCTTGGGCGTGCGAGAGAGGTTATCTTCAAGAGAGACAAGATCGAGACCCAACTTCCTATACTCAGACCTCGTCGGGGAAATGCACTGTAAAATTATCAAGAGCATCCTTCTCTGATACCACCGATATGGATTATTTTCGGCATGAAATGAGAGCGGAGACATAATAAAGAAATGCACAGAGATATCGCGGACATCCAATAATTTCACAGAAGTGTATCAGAGATGCAACCATAAACACAAAGATACAATAATACACGATTTCTATTAATGAAAGAAATGTACAGAGAATGTAAAAATACAGAGTGAAAGACTTGCTAGAATGGTGAAATCTTATCTCTGAGAAGAGATGTTATGGCTACTCACATTCGCAAGAAGATGATCACAATGAGGCTATGAAGACATTTTTACAATAAATAAGAGTGTCAAAAGCCCTAGACATCCAAAAACCTAACCCTAGGATATGAAGTACCAAAAGTCATGTGGGCCCCATTTGCGTAAGTCAGTACATAAAATTATCAAGGTCGTAACTTTTACATACGATAGTCATTTTAGGCACACGATAGCCCGTTGGAAAGATCTATCCGAGTACTACAATTGTTGATAAAAATTTCATGACGAAATTTTCAACAGGTAGATACCCAAAAAAAACGTCGTTTAGGGCCTCAAAATGGCTCTAGAAGTTCAGGACCCGAAAAATTGCTAAAAATAGTAAATTACCAAAATTGCTAAAAAAACTATTTTGAGCCAGTTGGAAAAGGTGGGTGGCCACCGATATCCACCTGGATCACAATGTATATGCCAAAGAGGGTAGGGGACAAGGGACAAACTTGTTTGACTCCAACATTGTAGTTAATATCTTTCGACCAACCCTCAGTGTTCTCAAACTTGGCAATAACGTTTTCATACAACGTTACCGCAACATCCCTTCTCATACAACATTACTGCAACATCCCTCAACTTGAAAGACACTCTTATCTCTTCCAACCTATCCCAAAGGTTTTTCCTGGGAAACGTGTCAAAATCTTTTCTATAGTCAACAGAACAACAAAAAAAATTGGTTTTAGTATTGCGGAACTCCTCTTCAATGATCCTAAAGGTAAAAATATGGTCCATAGTTGAATTATATCTCTTAAATACATCTTGGCATTTATCTCTTTTATCATGAGTTTCTAGCCAAAGGCTAATCTTCTTTTCCAAAATAATTCCATAAAACTTTTCTAAAATTGGGCTAATCATAATTGTCCTATAATTAGAGAGAATGTTTCTATCCTCATTTTTAAAAATAGGAACAATACAACTTTGCATCAAAGGTTTAGGGAATCCCTACTTGATTGCTAAATTGAAGAGCTTGTGTGTGTGAGGGATGATGATAGGCCCTCTGATTTTAAAAATTTCAACTTGGTAGCCTTCAATGTTGTTAGATTTCTTATTTGCAAGGTGAATAACCCCAAACTCTATGTCATCCCAAGAAAAAAATTCATCTTGTGTAGGGACAATAGGAATGGTGTCCATGGCATTAAGACTTTTAAGGTAGGAATTCCAATCCCTTAAGGGAATGATATTATTTTATTTAGTATAGCACATTTTTTTTCCTTTAATTAAGGATTTGTGTGTATTGATCTTACTGAGTTTTAAGGACTCAGTAGAAGCATCCCTATTGACTTTCCTAGCAATTTTACATTCTTTATTATACCAAGGGTTGGTTGTTTTATTATTCTTTTTACAAGACACCTAGAAAGAGAAGTTGTTAATAGAAGTGGAAAGGGTAGTTGTAAAATTATTGTAGATGTTTTCAATGTTGTCCCTGTAAGTTAGGAGATGTAATTCCCTATTTAAATCCTTTAAGAAAAGTCAACTTTATTTTTTTCAAAGAAGAGTTGCCTTTGGTTAATAGAATTCTCTTAAATTACACTCCTTTGCATGAAAAAGTGTAGAGTCAGGCTTAAAGGTCTATAAGGATTCATGGTATATATATATATATATATATATATATATATATATATATATATATATATAATTTTATTTCATTTTCATGAATTTATGAATTATAGATATAGATATAATTTTAACGATAATAGTGACAACCAAATTAAATACATCTTAATTTCAATAGTATAATGACTAAATCCACTTGCACATGTCTCTAAAGAAGCCATGGAATTATATTATAATTAAAAAGATTGATGCCATGTAAACAAATTATGTTAATCTTCATAATTTTTGAAACATTCTTTAATGTGGAAAGTTATGATAGAAGTATTGATGAAGAAGCACATAAATCATCATTTAAAAGGAGGACAGGTTGGAGAGAAACACATCAACCAACACATTTATGGAGATGATTTGGACTACACAAATGAGAGAGCACCTTTTTGAATTTGAAATTTTATGAAAAGAAATGTAATTAATGATTGGAGGTTGAGGCCATCCCCAAAGATCCTCTCAGATCAGTATCACTTTAATATAAAGGATGTATTGGACATAGGTTGTGCATCAACTCTTATCTTATTTGTAAATTCTATTAACTCCTTAGTCCTTAGTAGATGGATGCATTAAATCCTAATAGGATAGCATTAGGTTGTCAGGGGGAAATGATCGATGAATCACCCCTTGTATATATATTTGTATCTTATGCCCAAAGAAGGTTGTTGTTCCTCATTTGTGAAAGTTGGTTGCTCATTTCGTAATAGTTGTTATTAAGAGAGAGAGAGAGAGAGAGAGAGAGAGAGAGAGAGTTTTTGTTGAGACCCAGAGAGAATTGTATAAGTTGTTGAAGGAGCAATGGAGGACTGTCTGTACCTATGTATATTATTAGTTGAATGAATAGAACAAAGAAGCTTTTAATACAAATGTTTGGTGTTGTTGTTATTATGTTTATCTGAATGAATGGTAGGCTTTCTGTTCGTATAAATTATTCTTTTTTCACTTGTTCTTGTGGTTGTGAATGTATTATGTGGTTAAATACATGAATCTGTGGAGCTAGAATAAGTTTCAATTGTTTCTCTTCTGAGAGCTCGTGCAAGGAGTGCACATTTTTAGCAAGGAGTGCATTGACAAAGTTAAGTTTAACTCATATAAGCTCATGAGAGATAACATTGAATCTTTGGTAGAAGTAGTTCAGAAAAAACATAGAGCCATGCAAGGAGTGCGCAGGCTGAGTTATTCTCAGACTCTTTGTGAAGAGGAGAACAACAAAGGGTGGAGGTGGGGGGGAATATAGAGTAAATCTTAATAGGTGGGGTGGGGGAAACACACACACACACACACACACACACACACACAAAGATAAAAATTGACATTAAAATATTATTTTACTTATGTCTTAAATCTAAATATTTTTGTTCTTAGTATTTGTTAAAATATCACCTGTCAACTCCATGTTAAGCATGGAAGGAATTACAAATATTGAGCTATTCCATTTATGAGAGACATTGAAATGTTTTTTTGTTATTAGTAATTTTTTAAATGTCACTTGTCAACTCCATCTTGAACACTTAATGACTTACATATCTCCCTCACACTATGTTGTAGAAAGAATCTCTCAACCCAATAAGAAGGTGATCAACCCTAATATGGAATATCAAAATATATATGTATTTTGACTAACATAAAGAAGAAAAAAATCAACATTAATAAAATAAGAACAAACTATTTCACAATTAAATCACAATTTCAAAATGTTTGTTACAATACCAACCTTCCTAACCTTTAACTCATGAAAGCTATGGTGATTTAAAAATGATTCTCTTAATGTTTTTTTAGCACAAAAATAAAATTCAAAAGAAAACTGAGTAATTCATTATCTTTCTTAAGATCCAATAAACCAAATTTTGTCTTAGTGGATGTTAACCATCATCATAATCATCTTAGAGTGTGTGTCTCCACATTTAGTCATAATTGTTGTAACACTTTCTAGATATAAATTGTGTGGAAAGTTTTGAAATGTTGAAAGTTTCTAATGACTCCACCCATCATCAGGGACAATAGAAGGTGAAGTATGATGGAGAATAAATTTTTAAAATAGGAACAAAGAGATAGATGTTGAAGAATATTAAAATAAGAAATTTTGATGAAAAATATTAATATAATGATGTCAAATTATTGTTCTATTTATGGATCAAAATTAATTTAAATATTGAAAGTTTTTTTGGTGTGCAACATTTTTCAAGGATGGATTATATATATATATAGTTGTGCCATGATATCTACATTTATTTATTGACAACTATTTTTATTGGTGATCAGTAAATGATAGACTTATTTCCCACTTGTTTCACCAACACAAAACCTGTGCAAAATAAATTTCTTGTCTCTGCCTCATTGTTCTCAAGATTGTACATAGTGTTTTGTCTTTTAAATTCTTCTAAGATTCAATCCTCTATCTTGTAGGAGCATTGAACCAACAGGAAGGAAGTCAACCTTCCTTAGAAAACTATTAGAAGAGGATCAGTAGTCCAGAACAAGCAAGGTGATAAAGAGAATTAGTTCTATGCTAGTTTGTTGATCTTTTTCATCGCCAGTTAGTTCCTTAAATGTAGTAAATCATTCGTCAGTCTAAGTAAGCAAGGCTATGTCTAAAATAATTTTCAGTCATATTGTGTTAGTAAATGTTGCAGGAAATTTCTCTTGCCAGTCTGAATGCACAAAGGATCGCAAAAAATAAAAGCGACAATTATCGTCATATTGAATCTCCTTGAATTATTAAAAGGAGACATCTTTCTCTAATTGAATTGATGAAACTTTTCTGAATCTTGTCTTTTTGTTCTCTGTGTGATTGTTTTAGATTGTTGCACACCAAAGGAACTGGTGCACACCTCTCTTGTATTAGCATTTTAGATTGTTGCGTGGGATTTTGTGAAGGCCATGTGCCTTGGTTCAGTCAGTGCGCCCATCCTCTATTACTCTTTGTTTTAATTTGGTATTGGGGAATCTTGGAGATTAGTGTTACTAGGTAAAGGAATTTGCACCTCTCCCTCCTTGTAGAAGCGCTGGTATTGAGTGTGCCTTCCTTAAAAGTTGATGCTCTCTCCATTAAAGTGATTCTCCTTTGTTGTTTGCGTCCTCCAATAAAATAGATTGGTATCAGAGCATGTTCCTTCCCTGGGTAAGTTTCCGCACATAGATAAGAAGGAGAAGACCGAGTTTCATCCACTATATTAAAAACATAATTTATTTTTTGGGGGATATTCAACTATTTCCTCATGCTCTTGCTCAAAGCATCATAATCACTCTTCTTAGGTTTCTTCTACACCATTTTCATTGGTGTGTCATTGCGCCCTTCTCAGGGTTCATCTCACACCCTCCTCAAGGTCTCTTATGTGCTTGCAAACCATGCCACCTCAAAGATAAATCTTTAGAGAGGAGTCCAATGCAATGACATCAAATCTAGTTGAAGAATTGGCACTGGCTCTCCATGAACTAATTCGACTCCAACAACGTCGGACTCCAATGACCATGTAGTTGTACACCCATTTTGAGTTACCCAAGTTTTTTGACCAAATGAATGGCGATACGGTTGATTCCTAGATCCATAGCCTCTCCACATACTTTAAGACTTCACCCGAGATGGAAGAAGCCACAAAATTGTAGATAGCCAACCTCCAACTCAAAGGAATAACACAAAATTTGTGGGACACACAATTGGAAAGGTTTGAATTTATCGTGGAGCTCGATACACCACCTTCTCTGAAAAATGACAGTATTGTTTCTTGGAATGAATTATATCACGCACCACGAGAACGCTTCTACCCTCCGGGATATCGTTAGAATCAACTCGCCAAGTGGTCGCAACTCCGTTAACTTGTCACTCATTCAATTCAAGGATACATAGACATCTTCTTCAAGCTATGCATCCAAATACGTGTCAGCAAGCCAAATAAGATATTAATAATTAAGTTCAATTTTGTTCTATTGTTACCTATCTAGCGAGAGGTAGATATTTTGGACAACACTTCTCTAGACAAGGATTTCTTATGGGCCTTGGCCATAGAAAGAAAGGTGGCTCCTCGCATTTGATTCCTAACAAATCACACCGCAAGTGATAATCCAACACCTTCCCACCCACAGTCTTACCTCTCTTCTTCCTCTACACCCAAAACATTGGTTGGGTGTACCGTTCACAAGACCAAATCCCACAATTTTGTGGACTGTCAATCCCTTAAAAATATCCACACCAATAAGACCTTGCTTGCAAAAGTCAATCCCACGGATTTTAATGAACTTCTAGAGACCATTTCTATTGACAACCCCATCGAAACCGACCCTTCCCTCATTCTCATGACTAAGCTAGAACTAGGTCGCCCTAACATTCCCTTATTTACTAACAACTGCCAAATTAAAAATTAACTCACAACTCTCATTCTGGAAAATGGGAGTCAAAAGAATCTGGTCTCCCAAGACTTAGTCCAACATCTACAACTCCCCACCACCCCACACCCCGATCCATATTAGATTGGTTGCATATATAAGGGTGGTCCTCACATCACTATTGCTTAGTGTTACACTAATGCAAGATCATCGCTCCACCTTAGTAGCGCACCAGCTAGTCATCACTTCCACACACATTTAAGAAGGGTAGAGGCACCAACCCTCTCATTTTCCCCTCAGTTTTAAATTTTAAAAATGTAATTAATGTTGTTAAATGTTGTAAGGATGGAAGAACCGAGATGATGACTTTGTGCAGGCTGCAAATAAGGTCATCTTAAATGGCTGACAGTAGGTTGATCTAGATCCAATTCGAACTAGATGTGAATTCAATGTAATTGCCTCAATAGTTAGGTGTTGTAAATGGTGATAAGACACCACTACTATATCTTGGAGGGAAAGGCTCGAGGAGCCCCTCTTTTGTGAAATTCCATTGTATCGAAATTCATTAGAATTAGAGTTAGAATGAAAAGAGGATGAGCGATTAGAGAGCTCAAGAGAGGAGAGAAGAGCCGAGACTTTGTCGCACTCCAAGCCCACACATATTGTAATTAGCATTTTGTTATTAATAAAAAATAACAGATTTCATTGTACATGAATTTATGTGTGATGTATGTTTGTTTAAGAATGTTATGTGTTCTTATGATATGTTGTTAGATGCATGGATGTATTCCCTTTGCAAGAATTAGATATAATTCTCTACCGTTGTGAGTTTTGTTAAGTTTTTATGTGTTCTTTAGGCTGTGCAAGGATCACACAACAGGGTATTGGAAACTCTGTAACCGACGCAAGGAGTGCGCATATCAACTCTTTCGAGTCAGAGAATAACATTTTGTGAGGGCGCACCAGAACATTTATAAACTCATGGAGGAGCCTCAATTTTTTTGAACACCTTGGAGGAGAGACTATGCAGAGGAAGCAAAAAGAGACAAAGTTGTTGACTACTCTATAGATCTCTTCCAGGAGGGCATTGAGCAGGTGAAATTGTGCACAGGTGAACTCTCTTTTGTGTTCTGAGAAGAGGAGTGTCATAGGGGGACACTCACAAAGTTTTTGAATAATCTATAAGATCAACAAGGAGTTTTTGAGCATAAGTTTCCAAGAGGGCCCCATACATCCCTTCGAGGAACAAAATGGATAGGTACCTATGAGGTTCGAGCAATTGAAGATCAAGGTGAGACAGAGTTGTTGAACACTCTGGAGGAAGACTTGTGCAAGGAGTGCACTAGGCCAACACTTACAAAATTCTTTCATGAAGCCGTTTGAATGACTTCATCGAGTGCAAAGGAGATTGCAGAGGTGTAAAGTTGTTTCAAGTCTAAAAGCTCGGGAGGGTGAGCGTTAAGTGGCAAGAGGGTGAAAGAAATCCCTTTGAAGGACATAGAAGGGCCGAGACCCTTAAGAGACTGAGTAAGCCCAAAATATCAGAAGAGAAAGTGCAAGTGTGCACAGGGATTCTGCAAGCTTAGCAGAGACCAAGGACCCTTATAGGTTCCAATTTATGTAGACAAAGTAAAGAGTGTGCACAAGTGAACTTATTTCAAGTTCAAGCTTAGGAGGAAGACCCGTGCAAATATGTGCACTGGGCCAATGAGTATATAAGATTTGAAGAGGTCTAAGAATTTTAGATAGGAACACACCAGGAGCATGCCATAGGTAAAGTACTCCAAATTTACAGAATCTTAGGAGGGAGAGCACAAGTCGAGACCCAATAGTCAGGATCTCAAGAGAAATCTTAAAGGTCGCAACCTTTAACACTTAAAATTTCATCCAATTAGGGATAAATCTAGAATCTCAAGAGGAGGAATGACAACAACCGTCGGATCAACTGCATGAGGATATCTGGACCGTTGAATTCTACATCCAGACAACCAAAGAAGCGTGAAAAGGAGAAAGATAAATCCCATACATAGGATCTGAGCGTGAAGGACCAACAATTGATGGATCCAGGTAAGTGCACTTAATTTAATTATTTTTAAAGTGTATAGGAGAATGGGATAGATGAAGACTTAGAGTCCCAAAGTGGATCGGGAACTTTCATCATCCAGGAGGAGACAACTGGTGGAATATCAAAGAAGAGTTTGGGAGGAAGAGCTTCAAAGAAATTGCATGGAGAAAACACCATTTTCTGCCAAAGTCGCGAGGAGCAAAGTCATCCTGGCCATTGGTTCTAAGAAGGGCACATGACAAAGATCCATAGACTTCGGAGGAATATTCCTTCGGAGGAAAGGTAAGGTGGAGTAACCCAAATCTCCCGAGGGCTCGAAGGCTGGAGTTGATCTCAACTGTTAGTTGAGAGGGATACATGGTGTTATATCCAAAGTTCTAGAGGTGTAGCCCTCCAGAAGAATTGGGGTGAGTGTGAGCCAAGAAATCCCAAAGATCCGGGAGCTGAAACAGATCAGAGTCATTTATTTGAGAGGGGATAGACCGTTGATCCTGTCATGGATTCGGCACTCCACGAGTTCGTTGATTTGGAGGTCTTGTGGAGAGTGCATGTGGATTTGGCTGAAGCCTGAATTCTGAAGAAAGAGATTGAGTCGTCAATATCTGAGAGGAACAAGGATCGTTGATCATGTTTACGTGATTTTGGAGGGTTGCGACTTCAGAAGGATTGGCCGCAACATAGAGTGGAAACACCCAGAGCCCAGAGCTTTGAAGTGCCCTTTGGACAGGCACCTGATCATAGTTTGAGGTCATATAAGAAAAGGGTCATATGTAAAGTAGTTTGGGGTTCCAACGAGGGCCCGAAGAGATGATCTAGCTCAAGAATTTGAATATCCTTGACTGAGAGGTCGTGCAACCCCCAGGAGGGGAGGGGGGTTGCATCATGTGCCATCAATTTCACCATTGGTCCTTTGTGTGACACTATGATTTTCAACATGTCATCATTAGATTGTGATGATATCCCTCCCGGTATTCCTTACCAAAAATACTGACAAGTTGTGTATCACACCAAATCTCATCAATACCACCTTAAATAGTGCGGGCGCACATATGTGCTTACTTCATCACCTCCCACTTCCCAAACTTCACGTCTAGAGACCAGAACCACTCACCATGTTATCAATAACAAATAAGTCTCTCTATGATTAGTATGACCTCTTAAACCTGATAACCCCACTAATCTGAACCCCCTTCCCCCACTGTGGTCCCCATCCTCTATGAATTTTCAGATTTGTTTCAAAAACCCATCGGACTTCCACCCTTATGGGACATTGCCCATTTCATTGATCTCATACTTGGCACATCTCTTCCCAATCCACTAGCCTATCTCCTGGATCCCAAGGAAGCCATTGGAATCGAATTCCAAATTGGCCAACTCCTTGAATCAGGCCACATTCAACCTTCCTCTTCTCCTTGTGCCTCTCCAGCCTTCATTATTCCCAAGAAACACACTTATGAATGGAATCTAGTTACCGATTAACGAGCCCTGAACAAAGATACCATTAAAAACCGATATCCCCTACCTCAGATTGAATATCTCCTTGACCATATGCAAGGGGTCTCTTTATTCACAAAGATGGATTTGACTTCTGGGTATCATCAAGTGTGCATGGAACCCAGTGATATCTGGAAAACAAATTTGAAGACCAAGTTTGTTCTTTATGAGTGGTTCATCATGCATTTCAAATTGACTAATGCACCGACCAATTTCGTGTGACTCATCAATGACATCTTTCGGCCCCATATCGGTAAGTTTTTAATTATTTATCTTGACGATATTTTTATTTTCAGTAGGTCATGGGAGGAACATATGCAACATTTGCACACAGTCTTGGATTTACTGCGACAACATTAGCTTTAGGTAAAATAAAATAAATCCTACTTTTCATAAACGTCGGCGCAATATTTAAGATTCATTGTGAACCATATAGGGGTACGCCTAGATCCCTCTTGGGTGCAAGCTATTGCTAAATGGCCAACACTAGCTTATGTAACATCCCGCTTTGGCACACTGACAAAACTTATTCTTTGAGGACACTTGCTCGCAAGTAATATGGATTTATATGATGATGAACCACTTAACCTTGATGATGATG
>ML784689.1:701004-719018 GCA_009831015.1 Picea engelmannii | reverse complement strand
ACATAATTATCTTCACTTCTTTCAAAATCCCCACTTGAGGAAAAGTTTTCATCCTCCTCCTTAGTGCCTTGAAAATCACTAGTATCTTGAAAATCCTCACTTGGAGGAAAATCATCATCATCAACATTGTTGCATTTTAATTTATCACTTGGGAAAGAGTGTCCATCAATGGCATAATCATATTCACTACTTTGAAATTCCCACTTGAGGGAAATTCTTCATCATCCTCATTATTGGCTTGAAAATACTCACTTGGAGGAAACTCTTGGTCATCCTCATTGTTGTAGGTGAATCCCCCTACGGACAACTGGATTCCCTTTTGGTCTCTAGAATAATAAGGCCAAGACAAAAAAGTGCTTAACATGGACACTGACTTCCTTTCAGATCTAATCAAGCCAATGAATGAAAGAGAAAGACAAAGATATGTACCTTATTAGCGACATTTGTCCTTGCAAAGTACTGTAGCACACCTTTTCTGGATACCAAGGCTTAAATACTCTTAAAAAAAATCTATAAAACCACTTTGTACATAACTCATACAGGTATTATATAATCCACATGCATTTAAACAAATAAACACATTCTACATAGAGTATTCACACGAGTTACTGCTATAATTAACAATCAATAACGTTTCATACTATTTCATATCAACATCAGAAATCATGATAACATAAGCAGCAGAGTCATGCAAAACATGATTAAAACATAATCAGATACTTATCTTTTAACAGTGGTAGAATCCACCAACCAAATGCAGGCCTTCCACGAACCTCCCAGCCTTAGACCGCACTACTCATCAACTCAGCAGTCGGTCACCCCCGAGTTGGGACTAAGATCCACCCCGAGACAAGGAATCCTAGGCTAGGCTGAGGTTAAAGAGAAAATAACACATAGCCACAGGAAGGGATTCTCTCCCAGGAACCACCCACACTCACTGCCCACAAACCCTCATTCCCCACATGCATGTTCCACCCTAGGAGTATACACCTTCTCTGTCACCTAGACAATCCTTCGGCTGCTAACCTCCCTTGCCTTGGGTTATAGCAACAGACCGGACCGGAAGTCTCCGAGCTCTGTAGCAGCTACAGTGTTCCTTCCAGGAGTTCTCTCCTTCCTCTGCGTACTCTCTCGCCTGGAGAGAATCGCTCACAAGCCAACAAACCTCCCATGCAATCCAGCACTGCGTGGCCACACAACTAACGGGAAAACAGACACGGCTTTTTCCACAGGCTCAACAATGGAAAAATGGTTCAGGGTCACGACTTCCGGACAAAGCCTCCACACACAGGTTCGGTCAGTCAGACAAAGGATGCACACAGATTTCCCAGACACCACACAGACCTTTCTGGTTCAGAGGGGGTACAAGGTTTTTCTGCAGAGGTTGGGTCCATCGTACCGCTCAAAGGCCATATGCACTCAGGTCGTCGGGTGGAATGGAGGAGAGCCCCTCTCATGACTCATCTTGGTCATTTTATTTGCATGCACCAGGGTTGACACTTGTCACCCATGGAACTGCATGCATTCCACTAGTATGCGTTCCTCCCACCATTTGGAAAATCACATGTCCTTCCAAAAGGAAATAGGATAAAACATATAATACACACGTTCTTTTGGAATAATAATAAAATATTATTCCCAGGCTTAAGCACCCTAGGCTAAACACTTAGCCCCTTTTTCCCACCTTTTAGCCCCTAATTCCTTGCCCACTCTATGGATGATTAGTCCCCCTTCACTCATTCATCATGGTCGGTCTGCACATGGCAGTGCTTATATTTTATTAATTGTTCTGCATGATTACATATACAACAACAGGCTTTTGTCCTTCAACACTTAGGCTCCCTGGCCTAACAAACACATAAGCCACCAACGTATAAAAACTTGTCTCACCAGCCTATAAAACATAATTACAATTCCTTTTAGAACATAATTTACGACAGGGCTCGGCCTTGGGGACACTACAATCCCCCTCCCCTTATTTTTGCACTGTCCTCAGTGCAACTTACACTGTCTCCCCAAGCCTTTCAAAATTTTCAAAAAGATGCAGGTACTCTGCCCGCATAAATTCTTCATGCTCCCATGTTGCGTCCTCAAGACCGTACCAAGTCCACTGGACCTTTACAAGCTCTATGGCTCGATTCCAGAGCTGTTTGCTTTTCCTGTCCAATATGCGCATAGGATGCACTTACAGGACACCTTCTGGTTCCACGTGAATCACATTCCAATTGAACACATGATTAGCATCAGGTACACATTTCTTAAGCAGTGAAACATGAAACACATTATGTACAGTCATAGATGCAGGTAGTGCAAGCATGTATGAAGATGGCCCAATCCTTTCCAGGATCTCAAATAGCCCAAAAAATCTTGCTTCCAACTTGGTGCAACTTCCCAGCTTCAAGGAACTTCTATTAGTTTTCACTTTCAGGAAAACATGGTCACCCACTTTGAATTCTCTATGGGTTCTGTTACAGTCAACGTAACTTTTCTGCCTATCCTAGGCAGCTTTCAGATTCTGTTTAATTTTTATCATTTGGTCTTCCATCTCTTTGAGTAGCTCAGGCCCAACTACTGCTCTGTTAGCTGGATTATCCCAACTCACTGGAGTGTTTTACTTTTGTTAGCGATATTTCTTGTCTCGAGACAACAAATAGAAACAAGACAGCGAAAGTCCCAAATCCTTGAGAGTTAATAGGGGTCGTCCATCTAGAAAGGATGCGTGGCAGGAGATCAGTGTTATCGGGGAGGGCCCCGACAGGGAAGCGTCCATAGGAGAACTTGAAGCCATCGGGATATCGGGGATCTTGGGGACGAGTAGTTCATGCACTTCAAAAATGCAAACCGCGAAACCCCGATGGAGATGGTCAAGGGAATATGGTGGTGGTCACTTGGACTAGGGCCTAGTCAAAGGGCTAGCACGGAAGGAGCCATCATGAATCGGAGATTCGCGAGTCTAGAGGACTTGTGAATCATGACATCGTGAATGTCGAAACTTCGATGGAGGGTTTGACTATGGTCACTTGGAGACAGGTCATATGGATTTGGTTCCAGCCAGTAGGGGCTAGCTCATTGAGGTGGAGCCCATCGCAAATCGGGTATCATAGCTTCAAGGAGAAAATGCCCCTTGTTTTTTTCATTTTGAAATCCTGAACCCCGAATTCCCGATAGCGCTCAAGACCAGGCCAATGGTTCTGATGCCTGGTCATAAGAGAGGAGATCTGAAGAGAGGGGCGCTTTCATTTTCATTTGGCCAAAGGTGTCCAATTAACTCTCAGAGGGGGGGGTACTGTGCTCTATCGACTCCAGCTCAATGAGATTTGGATCCCGGTACCTGCTCAGAATGGATAAAGGAGAAAGAGGGTGGGTGAAGCCTCACGTCACCCATTTATTGGAAAGTATGGAGGTCCCGGTTGAAATTTACTCAGGAGGGTCCCTTGTAGCGGTTCTCTTCAGGAAAGCCACGCCGAGTCTCCAACTCACCAGGGGAACCTGTACACGCCAGTTAAACATTCAAAGGGCTCAGCTACCCCCTGGTGCGAGCCATGCTGAATTAAAGGTAGCGTATGACAGAACAATGCAGACCAGATTTGATTGAGGCGACACCATCCATTGAAAGTTTTGAGACGCCTCTGCTGGCCGAAAGGAAGGGAAGAGTATATGTAGGCATTTTGGCCATTTTTGTAAGGATCGATGGTTGAGCTGAGCTCCCGGTTGTAAATTTTTAATGAATCATTGTTGCTCTGCTTATGTATGGACTTTTGAGACTTCTTGCCTTATGAATTCCACCTTCTTTCGTGTCTTTGTTTACACTGTGTTAGAGAAGCTCGGAATTGGAGGATCCAGTCGAGCTATAGCTATTATAGGATGATGTTGTAATGGATCACTGTAATATTATACTGTCTCTAATCAGTTCTTGTAATTTCCAGCGCTGAGTGACTTGGAATTGGAGGATCCAGTCAAGTCCCCTTTCAGTTCCTTGAGACCCTGAACCAAGCAGATCTTGCATTCAGAGTCTTTCTTCTGCAAACTATTGAAAGCCTGATGCCCGAAGTTGTTTGCTCAGCTTTCTTACTAAGTCTTCCACCTGATCAGCTTTAATCAATCTATTGGCTAAAGTTAGGATTCCAGACCTCCTTTGTTCTTTACATACCAGACCCAGTCCCTGAGTTAGAATGATATATCCTTGAGTCTTTACCTCCATTTGATCACCCTTTAGAAAAAAAACCGTGACATAAACTGATGGGCGTTGGGCTCTGCTCCTGCTAGCAATCCAGGAGTGACTTTCGTCACCAACATTTCTGGCGTCGTTGTCGAGGACGAAGTTGAAGATTTTCCCTGGGCAGAACGACAACGATCAACTGATTCTGAAGGTGCATCATAAATCAGAATTATTCAGATTGCTACTGTGCACCTGGTGACTCCACTGTGGCGACTCCATTGTTTCCACTTTACTGTTTCAGTTGTGGCCACTGTTGGCACACCTGAAAGCTGACCCAGAGGAGCTTTCTCGAGAAGTTTTTAGCAGCTTCTTTCTCAGCCCGAGAAGTTTCCTGGGGTAACGATAATGTTAAGATCTGACCTTTGATGGTGAACAAGGACCGGGCATATTTGAAGCTATGCATCTTTCACCTGGTGACTCCATGATTCGAGGATCAATTGGTGACTCCACTGGTTCGATATGGAGGAAATCCTGGCTTGAAGGTTTGCTCCATTTAATTTTTCTGTTATTCCTGGTTTTCCTAATGTTGTCCCCTCTATGGATGAATGGGGCGATTATTTGCCTAGATTTAGAGAGCGTGAAGAGGACAACCCTGCTCAGCACCTCAGTGAGTTTCATGAACTCATGTGTCAGTGGGAGATACATCATGAGGATGTGTTACTGAAGATGTTCATGTTCTCGTTAGCAGGGGATGCGTGTAAATGGTACCATTCATTACCCCCTGCTAGCATTTCTTCACTCCTTGGATTCCATACAGCTTTAACCACCTATTGTCAGAGGCTATACCCCCCTAAGTTAATTTGTCATAATTGTTGTGAGGGATACCACAAATCTATACAAGAGAAAGTTGTTTCTGACGTAAGCTGTGAGGAGGATCCTGATGACCTGGATAAGGAATCAATCATTTCTCCTCCCCATTCGTCTTCTTCGGGCGAAGTTATGGAATTGATAAAATCTCTCTCTGCCCGACTGGACAGGTGGGAAGCTGAACAATATGCTGAGGATTTCCCATCCTTTAAAGAAGAGGCCCTTAGCAGCTCTACTGAGGGCGATTATGGAAAAGGCTTTCCCACATGACCTGTTTATGGTCTTTATGAATCTAACCCATGGGAGAACCAAGAAGAAGAAATCCTCCCAGATACGATTATGTCTGATGAGGGTTGTAAGGATAGAATACTGGGGGAGGAAGTTGCTATGAGTGAACTAATCACATCTCTCATTTCCCAACATGCAAGGTTAAAATCTGAGGACAATGGGGAGGATTTTCCAGTCTCTGAGGCAGATGTTCTAGATGGTTCTCTCGAGGAGAATATTGAAGATCCCGTAAGCGCATCAAAATTTTTCCCTGATGAGCTTGCTGTCTTAGAACAAAACGATGAAGTGGTAGTTGGGGAAGAGGATTGTTCTCTTTTTCTTCACGAGATTTCCCATGATGTATTTACATTTGGGATTGGAAAGGAGGATCTGGAGATCATTCCTTTTTTGAAAGATGACGAAGTCTGGTGCTCACCCAGCTTTAACGACTATTCAGTTGAGGAGCAGCAGAGCCCCACATCACAGATTGATGACCTGGGTAGCAGCCAGCCCGTGTATGACAGCTATGAATCAAGTTCTGAGTTGGACACCTAGAACTTCCAAGAGAAGACTGCAGAGCCTTCTCCTATGTTCATAAATGAAAGACAATGCGAGGAAATCAGCCCCCCTGAGCAGCAAATTGAAAAGCAGAGCTCTCCCACAGGTCCTATCTATGATGATTATGACTCTGACCCTTGGGAGAGCCAAGAAGAGGTACTAGAAGAACTAGAGCAACAGTCGAAGATGCAGTTTACAGACTGCGCAGAGCCAGTCAGCAAGAAGCCACCACTTGAGATCAGCGGGCCTACTCCAGTTATTCACCTGCCTGTGGATATCAGAGACATTTGGCCACGTGTGAACAACTGTGTAGAAGAAGAGGCTATATTTTTCCAATTCCTTGGAAATGGCCACTCATTCAACGACCCTGTCAGCAAATACATGGAGTGGCATTTCTCCTATGCCTTGGAGCCGCCCTATTTCATCTCAACTCCAGCATGTAAGGAGGAGTTGATGAGTGTAACCATTATGCTGTCACGGCTACACCATCTGCTAATGATCATTGATAGAAGGAAGGAGCTTCTATCTAGGAAGCTTCTTGAATGGATATGGTGGAAGTTCTCTTTCACCTAGCCCATGTAAAATATTTTATTAGTTTAGGATTGTATATAAATAAGCTCCTTTGAGCATGTAGCTTTATTTTGTTACTTTTATTTTTCGTCCTGTATTTTCAGTAGCGGGATGTTTTCAGCATGACTTCATAGCCCAACAACAACGAATTGAAGTTGTGGAATGAGTTCTTAGAGCATCCCAGGGACGACTCTATCCCCCATGGAGCCTAATGTTAGAAATATTTCTTGTCTCGGGACAACAAATAGAAACAAGACAGCGAAAGTCCCGAATCCCCGAGAGTTAATAGGGATCATCCATCTAGAAAGGACGTGTGGCAGGAGATCAGCGTTATCGGGGAGGGTCCCGACAGGGAAGTCCATCGGAGAACTTGAAGCCATTGGGATATCGGGGATCTTGGGGACGAGTAGTTCGTGCACTTCAAAAATGTGAATCGCGAAACCCTGATGGAGATGGTCAAGGGCATATGGTGGTGGTCACTTGGAGCACGGCCTAGTCAAAGGGCTAGCATGGAAGGAGCCATCGTGAATCAGAGATTAGCGAGTCTAGAGGACTTGTGAATCATGACATCGTGAATGCCGAAACTCCGATGGAGGGTTTGACTACGGTCACTCGGAGATAGGTCATATGCATATGGTTCCATCCAGTAGGGGCTAGCTCATTGAGGTGGAGCCCATCGCAAATCAGGTATCGGAGCTTCGAGGAGCAAGCACCCCTTGTTTTTTTCATTTTGAAATCCTGAACCCCAAATTCCCGATAGCGCTCAGGACCAGGCCCATGGTTCTGATGCCTGGTCATAAGAGAGGAGATCTGAAGAGAGGGGCACTTTCGTTTTCATTTGGCCAAAGGTGCTGAATTAACTCTCAGAGGGGGGGGCACTGTGCTCTGCCGACTCTAGCTTGATGATATTTGGATCCCAGTACCTACTCAGAATGGATAAAGGAGAACAAGGGTGGGTGAAGCCTCACGTCACCTATTTATTGCAGAGTATGGAGGTCCTAGTTGAAATTTACTCAGGAGGGTCCCTTGTACCAGTTCTCTTCAGAAAAGCCACGTCGAGTCTCCAGCTCACCAGGGGAACCTGTACACACTAGTTAAACATTCAAAGGGCTCAGCTACCCCCTGGTGCTAACCATGCTGAATTAAAGGTAGCATATGATAGAACAATGTAGGTTAGATTTGATTGAGGCGACACCATCCATTGAAAGTTTTGAGACGCCTCTACTGGCCAAAAGGAAGGGAAGAGTATATGTAGGCATTTTGGCCATTTTTGTAAGGATCGATGGTTGAGCTGAGATCCTGGTTGTAAAGTTTTAATGAAGCATTGTTGCTCTGGTTATGTATGGACTTTTGAGACTTCTTTCCTTATGAATGACAACTTCTTTCATGTCTTTGTTTACACTGTGTTAGAGCAGCTCATAATTGGAATAGGATGATGTTGTAATGGATCATTGTAATAGTTATACTGTCTCTAATCAGTTCTTGTAATTTCCAGCACCGAGTGACTTGGAATTGGAGGATCCAATCAAGTCCCCTTTCAGTTCCTTGAGACCCTGAACCAAGTAGATCTTGCATTCAGAGTCTTTCTTCTGCAAATTGTCGAAAGCCTGCTACCCAAAGTTGTTTGCTGACCTTTCTTACTAAGTCTTCCACCTGATCAACTTTTAATCAATCTACTAGGTGAAGTTAGGATTCCAGACCTCCTTTGTTATTTACATACCAGACCCAGTCCCTGAGTTAGAATGATATCTCCTCGAGTCTTTACCTCCATTTAATCACCCTTTAGAAAACAAACCGTGACATAAACTGATGGGCGTCGGGCTCTTCTCCTACTAGCAATCCAGGAGTGACTTCCGTCGCCAACAACTTTCTTCCATAAAGCGTTTCGAATGGGATCATCTTCAATGATGCATGATACCCATTATTGTAGGTGAATTCTACCAAATGCAGGTAGTCTTCCCACCTTGATGGTTTATCCATCACATACATTCTCAGTATGTCTTCTATTACCCTATTCTCCCTCTCTGTCTGACCATCAGACTCAGGATGATACGTTGTACTAAAGTTCAGATTCGTTCTGAATCCTTTGAACAGTCCTTTCCAGAAATTCGAGTTGAATTTCGAGTCCCTATCAGACACAATTGTCTTAGGAATTCCGTGCAAGCGTGCAACTACTTTTAAAAAGATATGAACAAGATCAGCTGCCCTGTGGATGGTTTTCAGTGGAATAAAATGGGCGGTTTTAGTAATCTTGTCCACCACCACCATGAGTGAATCATGTTGCTTGTTTGTTCTAGGTAGTCCAGTGATAAAATCCATTGTTACCACGTCCCATTTCCATTCAAGAATGGATAAAGGCTGCAACAACCCTGCTAGGTGCCTATGCTCAACCTTAACCTTCTGGCACTCCATACATCTGGCGATGTATTCAGTGATTTCCTTCTTTAGACCCGGCCAAAAATAATGGCTTTTGACTACTTCTATAGTCTTCTGATATCCAGGATGTCCAGCATAAGCCACATTATGCATTTCTTTTAGAATTGACAGCTTCAATTCTCGGACATTGGGTACATACACTCTGTTTTTATATAGAAGTAAGCCATCAGTTCCCAAGGTGTAACTTTCCTTGGTCTGTGGTCTCTCACGCTGCTATAGCTTTTCTACAAGACCTCTGTACTGCAAATCAACATTTGCAGCTTCCAAAATTTTGTCTTTAATCTTTGTCCTGTACATGCTAATGGATGTAGCATGTAATTCGTGCACTTTTCTGCTGAGTGCATCAGCCACCTTATTTTCTTTCCCTTTGATATGATTGATATCAAATTCATATTCACACAGAAACTCCAACCATCTGATTTGCCTGGAATTTAACGTTGGCTGATCAAATAAATACTTCAGACCGTTATGGTCTATTGTCAACTCGAATCTCTTTCCCATGAAGTGATGTCTCCATTTCCTCAAGGCGTGGACGATTGCTTCCAACTCTAAATCATGAGTGGCATAATTCCTCTCATGCTCTTTCATCTTTCGGGACTCATAACAAATTACAAATCCCTCTTGGCTGAGAACTCCTTCCATCCCCTCCTTACACGCATCGGTGCACTCTACGTAATCCTTGTTTGGATCTGTAATCTTTAGGATTGGAGCACTGGTTAGCAGCTGCTTCAATCACTGGAAGATGCTCTCACATTCTTTAGTCCACTGGAACTTCTTCTCCTTCCCTTGCAAGGAAGTGATAGACTGAGCTATTCTTTAGAATCCGGCTATAAACCTTCTATAGTAGCCTACCAGACCCATAAAAGATCTAAATTCCGCCACATTCCTTGGTGCTGACCATTCTCGAATGGCCTCAACCTTTTCAGGATCCACAACGATGCCTTCCTTTGATATAATGTGCCCCAAGTTCGTGCACCCCACTTCTCAAACTTCCATCTGCCGAAATCCTAAAATTACGATTTACTCCTCCACTGAATAGAACGGTCTACTACCTTCCTATGATCTACGGTGTAGATCATTTCAGTGTTTTGGGTTTCAGAGGTGTTCACGTATCCTCACTTCCAATCTCCCAAAACGTCGATTTCTTCCTAGACAATTAACGTTCCAGATCTCTCTTAGATCGACGGTTATGATCCAATCATGAATTCACATTTTGTGAATTCTCACGAACTCACCCTTTGACCATTTCAAGTTACGATTCAGTGAAAGGCTTATCACTCTCCACGCGTTCTTTCTGATGGACAGTCCTGACTAATTCAGGATTTCACGTATCGCGATTTCTGCACTCCTGTGCAACCCCAAAGGGCTTTAAACCCTGTGCACACTTTCCATATCTGATGGTCATGAGGGTTCGCCTTCCCTCCCAACTAGATTCTAAAGATCCAACACTTCTGGTGTGGAGTCCTCTCTCCCTATGGACTTATACCACACTGGCTGTGATTTCATAACGCTGCTATACCTCCCGAGCTTAAAAACTCATCAAGTAACTCCTTGACACTTCGGAGCAAGCCATGGTCTAAAATTGTCCTTCCAGACCCAATTTCCCCTCGCATTCTTAGTCTAAAGACCATTCAACTGGACCATCTAGGCTCAGTGTCGAAACCTTGGCTCTGATGCCAAACTGTAGCACACCTTTTCTAGCTACCAAGGCTTAAACGCTCTTAAAAGAAATCTATAACAAAATTTTGTACATAACTCATATAGGTATTATATAATTCACATGCATTTAAAAAAATAAACACATTCTACACAGAGTATTCATACGAGTTACTGCCATAATTAACAATCAATAGTGTTTCATACTAATTCATATACACAGCGGAAATCATGATAACATAAGCAACAGAGTCATGCAAAACATGATTAAAACATAATCAGATACTTATCTTTTAATAGTGGTAGAATCCACCAACCAAGTGCAGGCCTTCCACGAACCTCCTAGCCTTAGACCACACTACTCATCAACTCAGTAGTGGGTCACCCTCGAGCTGGGACTAAGCTCCACCCCGAGACAAGGAATCCTAGGCTAGGCTGAGGTTACGGAGAAAACAACACACAAGCACAGGAAGGGATTCTCTCCCATAAACCATCCACACTCACTTCCCACAGACCCTCATTCCCCACATGCCTGTTCCACCCCAGGAGTATACACCTTCTCTGTCACCTGGACAGTCCTTCGGCTACTAACCTCCCTTGCCTTGGGTTACAACAACAAACTGGACCAGAATTATCTGAGATCTGTGGTAGCTACAGGGTTCCTTCCAAGAGTTCTCTCCTTCCTCTGTGCACTCTCTCACCTGGAGAGAATCACTCACAGGCCAACAAACCTCCCATGCAATCCAGCACTGCGTGGCCACACAACCAATGGGAAAATAGACAAGGATTTTTCCACAGGCTCAGCAATGGAAAAATGGTTCAGGGTCACGGCTTCGGGACAGAGCCTCCACGCACAGGTTCGGTCAGTCAGACAGAGGATGCACATGAATTTCCTAGACACCACATAGACCTTTCCAATATAGAGGGGGTACGAGTTTTTTCTGCAGAGGTTGGGTCCGTCGTACCACTCAAAGGCCATACGCACTTAGGTCGTCGGGTGGAATGGAGGAGAGCCCCTCTCACAATTCATCTTGGCCATTTTATTCGCATGCACCAGGGTTGACACTTGTCACCCATGGAGCTGCATGCGTTCCACCAGCACGTGTTCCTCCCACCATTTGGAAAATCACATGTCCTTCCAAAAGGACTTAGGATAAAACATATAATGCACATGTTCTTTTGGAATAATAATAAAATATTATTCCCAGGCTTAATCTTCCTAGGCTAAACACTTAGCCCCTTTTTCCCACCTTCCAGCCCCTAATTCCTTGCCCACTCTATGGATGCTTAGTCCCCCTTCACTCATTCATCGTGGTCGGTCTATACATGGCAGTCTTTATATTTTATTAATTGTTCTACATAATTAAATATACAACAACAAGCTCCTGGCCTTCAACACTTAGGCTCCCTGACCTAACAAACACATAATCCACTAGTGTATAAAAACTTGGCTCACTAGCCTATAAAACATAATTACAATTCCTTTCAAAACATAATTTATGACAGGGCTCGGCCTTGGGGACACTACAAAAGTGTTGGTTGAGCTTCGATTCTGAGCTCCCTGATAGATCTTGTAGGAAAAACAAAGATATAATGGACTTCCTACTCTACTAAGATTAGCACAATCATAGATCCATCTACTACAAACAAACTCATGTGGAACAAGAACAATTTTGAAAGAAATAGGCCAAGCATTGATTATTAATGAGAAAAAGTCAAAGTACTCACAATCCTTTGAATGAAGGTGCAATAGCTTCTTCTAGTTCTCCTTGTCCAACCTCTTTGCTCAAGTAATCTCCATTGATTGTTTTTATGGCATCTCCCTCATGAGATCATAAGTTTGATGTAATTCCCAATCTCCATTGTACCTTTCACCATGAGAAGGCCTCCTTATATAACCTTAGAGAGGCTCAACCACTTGAAATATCTTTGGGATAAGTTGAGGATTCCTCTCCTTCAGTTGAGGATATTCCCTAAGATCATGCCTTGACCATCTATTCGAAACCAATTACCTTCAAGAGTTGAGGGATTCTTCCTTTATTTTCCTCAACAAACCCAGAATTTGCTAAAAAAAGGGGTAGCTCTCCCTGAAAAGGTTGCACAGGGCACTCAAGCACTCCCCCAAAGAGGCCCAGGGAGCACCAACACTCCCTGACAGCGGGTAGGGGAGCACTCCTCTCAAAAATTCATTTTTTTGTGGTTCTTTCAATGGAAAAAAGTTTGTACTCCCTGTCAACTGATTTCTCTTCTTCCAAACTATCCTTTGAGGTGTGTTAAGTGTCTTTGTGATGTCATTAGGGGAATTACATAGGAAAGATGGTAGTATACTGTTTGTGACACTTGCAATACTTGTAGTCAAGATGTGACATTTGCAGACAAGATGCGACACTTACAACACTTGTAATGACGACACTTGCAAAACTATCAAAGTGAGTAATTTTGAGGTGTAATAGATTGCCCCCCAAAGTATGAAGTTAGAAGACGATGATGACTGAAGTACTTTGTAGACTTTTTCGAACAAGGGTATGGACGCAGAGAAACCAGGAAAAGATGCTCACAACCATCAAACAAATATTATGACATGTTTCAAAACGCAAGGCAGGCATACCTATGCTTGAGTGTTAAAGACTTTTTAGGTATGGCCGCCATAAAATATAGTGCGGATCCATAATTATATTGACAAAATGGTATAGTCACTGCAGATACAATGTGGATCTATACTTCTATGACTTGAATTGATCATAGCCACAAAGAATACATAGTGGATCTACAAGACGACAAGACATAGCCGCGACCAATAAAAGGTGGATCTATGTAACAGTATATGTGTCATAGTTCAAAAGAACTCCTTCTCAACCTGGGCAAAGTATAAATAAGAGTGAAAACTCAACCCAGGGTCTTCTTACCAATCCCGATGTAGTACGAATCTAACCATGTGAATAGATGTCTTGATGTCGAACATGGCAAAAACCACTTGATTATCGGTCAATGATGTAAACCGTTAACAAGCACGAGGGAGATCACCATTGATGTCAATGATTCCCAAGGTACTCTAGTACATTCCAAAAAATGTGAATGAATGAGATGAAGTCGAACATCCATGGAATCATCCAATCAGAGGTCAATGATTTAAATCCACTGTCAGACACGAGGAGGCCTGCCATTGAGGCATGCAGGTCCCAAGGTACTAATTGGTTTTTAAGTCTAGTTCCCGGATAATGTGTTGAAGTTGATAGGAATAGAATCGTCGAAGGAGGGCCTTGATGTATCCCCCATCAATGACCAAAAATGGTCACAAAGATGTAATTGGTAGATCAAATGAACATGGACTGACACGGGTATTGAAACAGGATATTTGTGATGGATGAATCTCGAGGAAGATACTTCCCTTGAACACTGAGTCACGACAACAGAAACATGGCATGGAAAAAAACTTGATGATCCAGTGGATGTTGTGACTTTTGTCGGGTGACCCAAAGGATTAAAACAAACTCAGAGGATTGGCTTAGTGTAGAGGTTCAACAGATAAAAATGCATTAAAGACAAAGTGCCATGTTCAAGGGTGACTGTAAGAGTTACTGGTAGTGTTCTCAAAAACTGTTTGGCTTGCTTCTTTCAATTTCCCCCCCATCTAGATAGACAAGTAACTCTTTTTAATTTAACGAGCTCGAGGAGGGTAACAAATGCTCGATATGACTCACCTTCGGTAAGTCCTTCTTCCTTTGTTTAGCGAACTGGAAGAATTAATGGTTCGGTCCCATATGGGCCCTTCAATGTATGATTGTTTAACGAGTCCAGAGAAGGTAAACTTAGTGGTTTTTAATATTTAGAGAGTCTGAAAACAACTTAAAGACGACTCCAATGTGGTTCATTTTCGTAATATTAGTCTTGCGAAGCTAAAAAAAAAGATAAATTGTCACTTGAAATATGCCCTTTCAAACCTTTTAACGAGTGGAAAAGGAAGCAAGATCACTCGGTAATATTTTCATGTTTAGAGAGTCTGAAAAGAGATCAAAGACAACTTCAGGGGGTTCCTTTTTCGTTTAACCATGCAGGTCCAAAAAAGAAATAAAAGTTTACTGGGTTGCATTCTCATGTATTTACAAACACGAGAAAGAACAAAGACTAAACTCGGTATGCCCCCCATCTTGAAATCTAGTGGCTTAACTCCAGAATGATCATCAAAGGCTAGAGACATGCTCTCTAAGCTTCAATTCATTCACCGACTTTGAGGTTGTCACCAATTTCTCTACTAGATGGAGAAAAAGGATAAGAGTGGATGAAATGAAGGTTCAAAAGAGGTGGTGGTTTCATTGTTTAATGATCTTGAAATAGGAAAAAGAACTATGCTCAGGGCTCTGGGTTCAATCCCCATATTGTTGTTTCATTTTTCAACGAGCTTTCTACAGAGAGGAAAACTATGCTTAAATATGTTGTTTCATTTTTTAACGAGATTTCCACAGAGAAGATAAACTGTGCTTGTGACCTCTGTTTCATTTTTTAACGAGCTTTCTACAGAGAGAAAAACTATGCTTGTGACCTCTATTTCATTTTTTAACGAGCTTGCTATAGAGAGGAAAAACTATGCTCGTGACCTCTTCTTGATCATGGCTTCCAAGAAAATAACGCTCTCGAAGGACACAATGTCAAGGGACAAAACTAGGTCATGGCTTCCAAGAGATCATCACTGGATGGAAGAAAATCACTCTGGAAGAAACACATATCGAGGGTCACGACAGGGGTAAGGAGAGAATGCTCCAATAGCCCTACTGAAGAGATCACCATGTCAACTACCATATCCAAATCATAGGAAGTTGAAGGCATGTGAGACGATAGAAAATTGATATCAGGAGAGGAGATAGTGTGTATATCTTCCAGAATTTCTTCACGAGGAGGAAGAAACTAGGATCGATGATGGTTGTCATCCCGAGGCTCGTCAATGTTCAACATTTCCATAAGAGATTCATCCAAAGGAAAAATTGGGGAAATGTAGTCGATCGCAGATGACGAGGAACTTAACCGTGATGGCATCGAGTAACTATCAGGTGCCAATAGATGTTGGTCATAAAAAGAGGGAGAAGTAGATTGGATAGAAATGTATGAGGTTTTGGATGCACTGAGTGGCACGGTGCCACCTAGTGCATCAAATTCCAAAGGACTAGGTACAATCCAAGGGTCAAATGATTCCAAATATTGATAAGTCCTGGTGGAAATCATATCGATGGTGGAAATATGATGTGTAGTTGGTGGAAGTGGTGTAAGGAAGGTACCCATGAGGCTAGAATATTTCAGTAGGCCAACACCAATGCTTTCATACGTGATCTTGTGGTCTCCCAAGAAAGGAATATTGTTGGTAGCGAGAGCGCCAGTATTGGTCGTGCAGAAATCTAACTGATCAACAGTGACAATTTTACCCTGATGAGGAAATTGTACACATCGAAATACTGGCGAGGAAATGACAATCATAGCATAAAACCAACTTCTTCCAGGTAACAAGTTGTAATCGAGGGGAGGATCGACCACCTCGACATCAACAGTGACAATTTTTCCACCCAATTGGATCAGCAGGGACTGTAAAATCCCGTGGGGATGAAAACCTCATCCATCGAATGCGCATAACATCATTGGGGATTTTTTAAGTGTGAGTGATTTTAAACCTTTCCAACATGATAAAGACATGACACAAGTAGAGGCTCCCTCATCCAGAATAGTGCGGTGGATTTTTTTATTGTGAAAACAACATCAACTTGGAAAGCAAGTTGATGGGAGAGTCGAGACGCATAATTTTCAATTTTAAACATGATATGATTGGATGACTTAGGATCAATAGTGCCAATAGTGGCCAAGATCATTCTACATTGACTGGGGCAGTGTTGTAGAACTTCTAACGCAGACATAGCACACGATGTTTGAGCCAAATCTTCAACAATGTTGTAGTTTTGGGTGGCAAGTGAAATAAAATTAAAGGTAGATTTACGGATAGTTCTCTTAGGAGGGCATAAGATAGATTTGAACATAGGTTTCTCAATCTGAAGTGGTCCATATGGAGGATTAACCGATGGAGGACTAACGGAGGATGGTAATGGATCTGGTAAAGTACCGGTATTGCTAGTGTCTTTTCCTTTGTTAGGGTTACCTGGTGTGTCGTAATTCTTAGAGAGAGTGGTCAAATTAATGCCATTAAACATATAAATATGTGCACTTGTCGAGGCCTCATCATGAGGATGGCTAGAACTGCCCCCATGAGAGGGTGATTGAGAAACCATGGATTGTTGTTGTGGAAAAGACTGAGTAAGCACAGTGGGTTGTGAATTTCCCTAGAAACATTTGGTCACTTCATTGTGATGTGGACAGTCTCGAGTGTAGTGATCTTCACCACAAATGATACATGGAATTTCAGTTTCCGTTGTGGTTGTTTTTCGGTAGCAGGTGTTTGAGCTTGATGTTTTGGTTGTTCATTGTTATTGGTATTTTTTGATTTATTTTTTGTCTTCTTTTTACCTCTGGATTGTTTTGAAGGGGCATATTGAATTGCATTCACCGTAGAGATCTAAGTTTGGGGGGGGTAGAGGAGAGTGTGGTCGATTGCGAAGTAGATTGAGTTTTGATGGAACTGATAACACCGTCCGCATGAGAAGGATGATGTCTTGGATGGATCGGTATTAGATCGAGAAACATTTGGAAGTAAATCATATAGATTACTTGATTGGGAATAAACCAAATCTAACTACTGAGCCCGAGCAATGGTTTCTTCCTCGGTGACCACGCCACCCATAGAGACATCGCGAGTGATATTGGGTAAAAGTGATTTAGTAAACCATTCTGCCAATAATATGTCAAGAATGATTACCTTGATCATCCTTCGTCGTCATCTCCACTCATGAATATGGTAAGAGATATGAATGGAGTAAGTTTGATGAAGGGAGGTCAAGAGTTCAATACCCGTCTCGTAGTGAATAGGTAGTGAAAGTGCACGAGGAAAGACATGGAAAGGGAGTTGAAATCATGAAAAGAAGCACGTGGTAGTTCAATATACCTCTTTTCTGTTGAGCCTGTAAGTGTTTGCTGGAAAAGACACAAATGTATAGACTCATCCATGAGGGAGTTTGATGAACACCACAAATGGAAATTCATCACACGGTTATCAGAATATTCTCCATATTTTTCTTCAAATTTTAGAATATCAGAAGGAAGTTTAGCTGGAATAACTGGCCAAACCGGTGAATGAAAAATAGGATCATTCATTAACCAAGAAAATTCTAGGGGATACATAGTTGCAAGGAATGGTAGTTGTCGGTTAAGTTGCGGATGATACTGGTGCGGCATAAGAACACCACTAGGACCATAAACTGGGTTAAGTGGATAGTTGTAACTAGTAGGTCCTCCTACATACAGTTGTTGCTGACCAGGATAAATAAGATTCGATGATGGTTGAGAAACATTTGCATAACCTGGCGGGTTTTGAGCATTATAAGTCGGGTTATTTACTTTCCCATGAGGA
>ML784689.1:675593-690781 GCA_009831015.1 Picea engelmannii | reverse complement strand
ACCAGTACGCCTGGCCCTAGGACATCTACGGACGTCCTAGCCCTCCGAGCCCAAAACCCCTCAGCCCCGGTGTGCACTGTAAATCCCACTGTTCTAACTCTGTCTCAAAGCTCCCAAAAATCTCCTCTCGTAGACTGCATGAACGAATCCCCCCAAAATGAATCCTCCTCCTTCCCTTATGCCTCCTTCACCGACCTCGCACCTTTACTCCTCACCCAACCCCTTATCCATACATTTATTTCTCTTTAATGGTCTTATCCTGTACTTAATGTTCATTTTACGTATGGGTTACGTTATCCCTTATGGGATACGTAACCCATTTAAACTTATATTTTATTTTCCCCCATTTTAATACATAATTAATCAATTACTTTAATTAATAATCATTTAATCACTAACCATTAATTTAATAATTAATCATTTAATGTCTCATTTAATAATTACTCATTCATTAACCCCTAATCAAGGAGTTAATCATACTTCAGCTAAGTATAATCAAAATAATTAATTAATAACTTGTAATCAATTAAGGTTATATAATAATTAATTATAATTTAGCTAATGTTTAGGATTATTCATGAAATTATTCACCGTAATAAGAAAAGGGTCATTACAGACTCCAGGTGGTATTTGAGATGCTACTCGGATAAGGTTGTCCATAAAATGGTTCAAAAGGAACACAATTTGATACTCCTCCTTGTGGGTTATGATAAGAATTCCCCCCAAAATGGGGTTGGGTAAATGTGCCTCCAGAAGATACTCCCCATGATTGTGAAGGGTTTCCAGTAGACGAAGGTTGCCTCCCTGCTAGTGGTAGATTAACAACCGGGGTATGACTGACAAAGGGAGGTGTCCCTCTGGGAGGAACGTGAAAATGGGGTTGTCCCTTGGGAAGGGTAGGTCCACCATAGGATGATGGTATTTCAGGAGGGATAGGTCTGCTAGATGGTGGTTTCCCTCCAGTTGGTTGTATTTGGTTGGCAAGGGTCTGCACTCTCGGGTGAAAAGATGTCCCAGCAAGATTGTGCGGAACAAGTGGAGTTGTAGAGTGAAAGTTTGTAAAAGTGTGGGTAGGGATCGAAGTGCCTTGAGAATGAGTAGAGGCGATGAGTCCAACATTAGGATAGACTTGTGCTAACGCAATAGTAGGGTTATTGACCTGATCGATGGGGTGATTCATCGTTTGACCAGATGGCCCACTTTCAACAGGAGGGTCATGAGGATTAAAGGGTTGTCGGAAGGATTCAAAATTCTCATAGAGATCACGTCTTGATGAAGTCCTCCATACAGAACAAGAAGGTGTTGGATTTGTATCTACTGTAGTGGTAGGACGAACACAAGTCCTATAATCATCACCGAAGGTTGGTTCTGTGGATCCCATATATGTTTCGGTAAAATCTCTTTCAGGTAACTTTGGTACCTCTTCATCTATGACACTCCCAAGGGAGTCTAAACAAAGAAAAAGTGGTTCGAGAGGGGTTACTGACACAAATGTAGTGCAAGGAGTCGGATTCTCAACCATAACCAAAGCTCCTTCTGGATTGTTCAATAGAGGAGCAACAACACTCCCATCATCAGATTGATTTTCTACCTCTCCACGGTAGTTGTCTTCTGGAGGTTTAGGAGGTAAGGGTTGGTATCCTTCTGGGGGAATCCCTTGCATCCTACATGATTGACGAAGAAATTTATCATCTATAGGATCATTTTTGGAGAATAACAGTACACGCTGAAAATCTAGGGCCAACTAACAAAAAGAAAGAGCATACACTAATAAAATCTAGGAATCAAAACCAAGAAAACAAGACTTCTCTCGATGATCGTACTAGTTGGTGATGAAATCCAACATCGTGTGACCAAGTCCAGAAGGGGATAGGATATGGTAGAACAGTTAAAATGACGACCTACTTAATGGAATTTCACCTTGGTGCAATGACGCAAACCCCGCTCTCACAGCAGCCAGTCGCTCCACCAGGACCTTCTTCGCTTCACAGGCCCGAAGGGTCAATGCCCTTCCAACTCCTCTCGGGAGTTTTCGTCACCCACAGGATCCTTCTCGGTCGATTTCCTCTTCACGTATCGGGAGATCAGATCTCGCGATATCGCAAGACTCATAACACCGCTTCGTGCCACTCAATGCCGAAACCCCTATCCCCGATGGTCAACGGTCAATACTTCGGGATATCGCTACTCGCGATGTCGAACCCTTGTATTCCGGAACCCCGAGTGCCGAAATTTCGATGCCACATGTTATGCTCCACGCAGACTCCATGGGACCCATCATGACTCGGGACTTCGCTGTCTTAATGTGCTCCTTCCAGCGTCGAAAACGCCGAAGTGCCAAATCCCGACTCCGCAGGATCTCGTGCCACCTGTCCTCCCTCCAATCGACGGTCCTGTTTAAGTCGGGAAATCATGACTCGTGATCTCGAAGTGCATGCAACGCTTGCTCTCGCCAACCCCGATATGCCGATGCACGACGCCTACGGGTTCTGCCTGTTCTTGAAGACTTCCTTCTTCAAGAAGTTCAAGTCGTCGATTCTCTTCCTCTTGAAGAGTTCTCAGCTTTACCACCTTTGCCTGTGTAAGCTTCACTGGGGTCTGCTCCCACCGTGAAGTTCAAGGTGCTATCCCTATTGAGCTTCGGTGACTCTAACTCCTTCAGAGATTTCTCGACCACGTTCCCTGTGCTCGACCTCGACCTTCGCCAACCCTCAACAATCAAGGCTGAATATTTCCAGGTTCCATGCACTCACAGTCACAGCCACCCAACCTTTCCCTTCTCAGACTTGCTACTGGAAGTTTAGTTCGACCTGCACTCACCTGCACGGCTCGAATAATCCAAATCAACTCCGGGTTGAACGAGAATGAGAGTTTAACTATAGAGCCTCCTCGACGCACTCTATGCGGAGGAATTCGACTGCACTCTATGTAGGAATCTCCTGGCTCAAACAGAGAAACACTTGAAACTCATTCACTCATTCTCTCAGGTTTCGGACATGATATGCAATCACATAAGCAACATATAGAAGATAAGAATACAAAGAAGCAAGTATGCAACAAAATAACATTAACAACACAAAGAACTCAAACACAGCCATGGAATTGAATCAAGAGCTTTCTTCTATTAATTCAATCTGTACATGGGGTTTCTTCACGAACTCTCTGCTTTGTTCTCTATTGCTAATGCTGAATAACAACCTGAATAATTATACAATTACACAAGGAGGGTGCCTATATTCGTTTTCCCTCCTGGAAATGAAACTGTCTAATCTACAGCTAACCCTATCTACCAGCATTAAAAATATTTAATGTCTTCTTATCTACATTACAATACAAGTGCACTTCATATGAATGCATTCATCCAAACGACGGTGCAACAATCTTCCTCGTGATTCAAAAAGGTATGCACTGGTGCTATCCAGCTGTCTTTCTCTTCCCTCCACACTGGTTCGCTTTTTGGCGTCGTAGATGCTCCTGCATCATACTCCTCGGCTCGAAAGATTTCATGGGCTCCTGTCCATGAGCTGTTGCACGGTGTGTCCATGCTTCTGAATCACTGCTTCTGTTTCCCAGCTGGCATCCTCCACTGGGTGATTTTTCCATTTCACCAGGTATTCAAAATATTGCTTCCTCCTGGTCTTCTTGCTAACTCGTTTATCCAGTATGCACTCCAGCTCTGGCTTCTATGCAATTGGAAATTGGTTCTGCCACTGGATTATTGGTTCCTCAGTTCCAGTGTCTTCTTCCTTGGCCCTGTATGGCTATAAATCCGAAACGTTGAAAATCAGAGATATCCCGATGCCCTCTGGCAACTCAAGCTCATATGCATTTTCCCCGAACTTCTTCAGGATTTGGCACAGCCCAATTTTCTTCATTTTGAGCTTGTTATATGTCCCTCTTGGAAACCTTTCTTTCCTCAGGTGCGCTAGAACCATGTCTCCAACTTCAAACTAAAGCTACCTCTTCCTCTGATCGGCTCTGCGCTTATATTCCTGATTCGATTTTTGCAATCGCTGCTTCACCTGCATGTGAAGTTCTTGCATTGCTTCAGCGAATTCCTCAGCTCTCGCACTGCTAGTTTCAGCCTGTTCTGGCTCCCTGAGCTCAGACACTCCTCTCGGTTGTGTTCCATACAAAATTTGAAACGGGCTCTTACCTGTACTCCGATTCACAGAATCGTTGTACGCAAACTCTGCCTGTGGCAAAATCTGATCCCAACTGCTGTGATGCTCGGTCACCAGGCTCCTCAACAGATCCCCCAAGCTTCTGTTGACTACTTCGGTCTGCCCATCCATCTGCGGATGGTAAGCAGAGTTGAATGCCAAGTCCGTCCCCATCTTCTTCCATAGCGTCCTCCAAAAATGACTTATGAATTTGGTATCCCGATCCGAGACTATGCTTCTCGGCAATCCATGCAGTCGGACAATCTCTTTGAAAAATAAATTGGCGATGTGGGTCGCATCGCTAGTCTTATGACACGGAATGAAATGTTCCATCTTCGAGAATCTATCCACTACAACAAAGATGGAATCGAATCCTCGCTGTGTTCTCGGTAAACCCAACACAAAGTCCATGCTAATGGCTTCCCATGGCCTCTCAGGTACGGGCAACGGTTGATAGAACCCTGTGTTCTGCTTTCGGCCCTTCACGTGTTGACAAATTCAGCATCGGTCAACAAATCTCTTCACATCTACACGCATCCCAGGCCAATAATACGATTCGCTCAGCTTGGTGAATGTTTTTTCATGTCCGAAATGACCTGCTAAGCCTCCACTGTGTTTCTCCTTTACCAAATTCTCTCTCATAGAGCAATCTGGAATGCACAATTGATTTCCTTTGAACAACAATCCATCCTGGATCAGGTAGTCAATCCACAGACTCCTATCCCTAAGAACTGGGTTCTCGGCTGCCTCATAAGCTTCCCCGAAATCAGCATCACCTGCATACATATCCTTCAGGTTTTCAAAACCTAAAGTCTTGACTCTGAATTCCTGCAGCAATAAACATTTCCGGCTCAAGGCGTCTGCTACCTTGTTCGTAGTCCCCGAAATGTGCTTTATGACAAAGGTGAAATTCTGCATGTACTCTACCCACTTCGCATGCTTCTGATTCAGCTTCTCTTGCTGACTCATGAACTGTAACGCATGGTTGTCACTGTACAGGACAAATTCTTTGGGTATGAGATAGTGCCTCCACTTTTTCAATGCCTGGATAATGGCATATAATTTTTTATCATATGTGGAGTACTTCAGTTTTGCATCATCCAGCTTCTCACTATAATATGCTACAGGCCTGTCATCCTGACTCAAGACCCCTCCGACGGCATTTCCACTGGCGTCACACTTCACCTGGAAGGTTTTCTGGAAATTAGGCAGCACTAACACTGGCTGCTCTGTTATCTTTCGCTTCAACAGATTGAAGCTCCTTTCAGCCTCTGTTGTCCAATGGAAAACCTTATGCCGCTTCTTCACAGTGTCCATCATTGCGGCACTGATTCCACTAAAATTCTGAATGAATTTTCTGTAGAAGCTTGCCAAACCATGAAAGCTCCTTACCTCAAAAACATTTCTCGGCGACGACCAATTCCTGATTACTTCGACCTTCTCAGGATCCATCTTCAATTCATTTGCAGAAATCACAAAACCCAAATAAATGAGTTCTGTCTGCATGAAGGAACACTTCTTCAAATTTATCAGCAGCTTCTCCTGCTGTAATCTTCTCATCACCATGGCCAAATGCCTCAAGTGCTCAGCCTTTGTCTTGCTGAAAATCAATATGTCGTCCAGGTATACCACCACAAATTTGCCAATGAATTCCCGCAGGACTTCATCCATCAGCCTCATAAATGTGCTTGGCGCATTTGTCAGCCCAAACGGCATGACCAACCATTTGTACAAACCCTCGTTTGTCTTGAATGTTGTCTTCCACTCATCTCCCTCTCTCATCCGGATCTGATGATATCCGCTCTTGAGATCTATCTTGGAAAAGTAATTTGCCCTGCTCAGGCAATCCATCAAGTCGTCCATTCTTGGAAGTGAAAACCTGTACCTGATGGTAATCTTATTTATCGCCCTGGAGTCTGTACACATTCTCTAGCCTCCACCCTTCTTTGGGCTTAGTATCGTTGGAACGACACACGGACTAAGACTTTCTCTCACCAGTCCTTTATCCTGCAGATCTTGTACCTGTCTTTTGACTTCCTCGTTCTCCTGAGGTGTCAACCTGTACGCTTCCTTATTCGGTAGACTTGCTCTGGGTACGAGGTCATTGTGGTGACTCACACTCCTCATCGGTGGAAATGAACGCGACAGTTCATCCACGATGATATCAGCAAACTCTCCCAGCAGTTGTTGAATCTCCTCTGGCAAGTCATCCACTCTTGTGCTTGTCAGGACAATCCTCGGCTTCCTGACAACCAAGAATTGTGGATCCTCATCCTTCTCCAGCTCTGTGAGAAGTTCCTTCCCACTCATGAGAAGTATCGTGCTGCTAGCTTCTGGCTTCACTTCCTTATCTTTTATCGGCAGCAGTTTATGGGTTCTCCCATCTTTCTCCAAAGTGTATGTGTTCATCCTACCGTCATGAACAACATTTCTATCATACTTCCATGGTCTTCCCAGCAGTATGTGACATACGTCCATGGGAATGACATCACACATAATCTCATCATGATAATTCCCAATCTTAAACTTAACTAAGGATTGTTTAGTGACACTTACCCGGTGTCCTTTCTGTAACCACAAGACTTTATATGGACTCGGGTGCTTAGTTGTTGTCAGCTCTAACTTCTCCACCATCTCGGTTGAAACGATATTGTCAGTGCTCCCGCTGTCGACTATGACTTTGCACTTTCTATCCTTGGTTGTACAAGCAGTCCTAAACAGTCTACTCCTCTACACTGATCTGTCCACCTCTTTCTCAAGTGCCAAAAGAATTTTGTGTGTTCCAAGAGATTTACCATTGTCTGCATCTTCGCTCTTATCATCACGCCTCTGCGCCTCAGTGATGTGAGCTTTTCCTCCATCCATCTTCCTCTCTGGACAGTCAACGGATTTGTGTCCGTCTTTTCCACATGTAAAACATGTGATAACTCCTCCTCGACCTCTGCCTCGACCTCGGGTATGAGGAAATGTGTTCACGTCAGCATACCCTCCTTGCTGAACATCTTACTGCCTCCTCGGCTCATCATTTTACCTCTGTTGTGAGGTTCCACCTCTCTCAGTTTTTCCCTGAGGCCTCTTCCAATCCTCCTTGGCCCTCTGAGTTTTCTCTTGGGCAAATGTCTTGCCTCTGGGCTGGCTTCTGCCTCGGCCTCACTGTCCCTGCTTGCGGCTCAGCTTTTCTTCGGCCTTCAGAGCCATCTGGTACGCATCCTCAATGGTTCTGATGGTAACCATGCTCAGTTCATCCTGAATATCATACCTCAACCCATTCAGGTACCTTGCCACCTTTTCGTCATCACTCTCTCGATGACCAGCTCTGATGTTGAGCCTATAGAATTCCTCGGTGTACTTCTTCACCATCATCAGCTTTTGTCTTAGGTTCTGCATGCGCCTTAACAGAGTGATCTGGTAATCCCTCGGAATGAACTTCGCCTTCATCTTGGCGATCATCCGATCCCAGCTTTTGATTTTTTGTTTTCCTTTGGAACACCTGTCTACCTGCAGCTCGTCCCACCATAAGGCTGCATGTCCCTTCAGCTTCGTGATGGCATGCCTCACCTTTTTGTCCTCTTCGATATCTTCGTAATCGAAGTAGGTATCCAATGCTCGGATCCAATCCAACAATTCCTTTGCGTCTAGAATTCCCTCATAGATAGGAATGTCCATCTTCGTCTTCGAGCTCATCCTCGAAATGGCTCTAATCAACCTCTCGCTTGACGCGTCTTCTGCCGTGAGTTCTTCTTCAGCATGTCCAGCTTCCTCTTCCATCTCAGGATCACTGAACTCTGCGGCACCAACACCACGTCTCTGGGCGATCTCCATTTCTTCGAGTCTGGCTCGAAGATCTCTCATCTCTCGCTCTATCTCAGCATTTCCTGCTGGCCTACCCCTTCTTTGGGCATCCCTGTCCTCACGATCAGGAGATTGCCTCTCTCTTCTGGGCGGCATGGAGAAATCTGCTTCTCTCGGCTACCTGAACAAAGAGAGCTCCACTTCCCTCTCTGATACCACTCTGACGCAAAGTCGTGAGTATCAGAGTGATTTCCTTTCCTCTTTCTCTCTTCCTATCTAAAATATACAGACAAGACTTTCAAGCTCTGATACCACTCTGACGCAAACCCTGCTCTCACAGCAGTCAGTCGCTCCACCAGGACCTTCTTCGCTTCACAGGCCCAAAGGGTCAACGCCCTTCAAACTCCTCTCAGGAGTTTTCGTCACCCATAGGATCCTTCTCGGTTGATTTCCTCTTCGCGTATCGGGAGATCGGATCTCACGATATCGCAAGACTCGTAACACCGCTTCGTGCCACTCAATGCTGAAACCCCGATCCCCGATGGTCAATGGTCAATACTTCGGGATATCGCTACTCGCGATGTCGAAACCTTGTATTCTGAAACCCCGAGTGTCGAAATGCCGATGCCACGTGTTATGCTCCACGCAGACTCCGTGGGACCCGTCGCGACTCGGTACTTCGCTGTCTTAATGTGCTCCTTCCAGCGTCGAAAATGCCGAAGTGCTGAATCCCGACTCCGCAGGATCTCGTGCCACCTGTCCACGCTCCAATCGACGGTCCTGTTTAAGTCGGGAAATCACGACTCGTGATCTCGAAGTGCATGCAACGCTTGCTCTCTCCAACCCCGATATGTCGATGCAGGATGCCTACGGGTTCTGCCTGTTCTTGAAGACTTCCTTCTTCAAGAAGTTCAAGTCGTCGATTCTCTTCCTCTTGAAGAGTTCTCAGCTTTACCACCTTTTCTTGTGTAAGCTTCACTGGGGTCTTCTCCCACCGTGAAGTTCAAGGTGCTATCCCTCTTGAGCTTCGGTGACTCTAACTCCTTCAGAGCTTTCTCGACCACGTTCCCTATGCTAAACCTCGACCTTCACCAACCCTCAACAATCAAGGCTGAAGATTTCCAGGTTCCATGCACTCGCAGTCACAGCCACCCGACCTTTCCCTTCTCAGACTTGCTACTAGAATTTCAGTTCGACCTGCACTCACCTGCACGGCTCGAATAATCCAAATCAACTCCGGGTTGAACGAGAATGAGAGTTTAACTATAGAGCCTCCTCGAGGCACTCTATGTGGAGGAATTCGACTGCACTCTATGCAGGAATCTCCTGGCTCAAACAGAGAAACACTTGAAACTCATTCACTCATTCTCTCAGGTTTCGGACCTGATATGCAATCACATAAGCAACATATAGAAGATAAGCATACAAAGAAGCAAGTATGCAACAAAATAACATTAACAACACAAAGAGCTCAAACACATCCATGGAATTGAATCAAGAGCTTTCTTCTATTAGCTCAATCTGTACATGGGGTTTCTTCACGAACTCTCTGCTCTGTTCTCTATTTCTCTCTATTGCTAATGCTGAATAACAACCTGAATAATTATACAATTACACAAGGAGGGTGCCTATATTCATTTTCCCTCCTGGAAATGAAACTATCTAATCTACAGCTAACCCTATCTACCAGCATTAAAACTATTTAATGTCTTCTTATCTACATTACAATACAAGTGCGCTTCATATGAATGCATTCATCCCAACGACGGTGCAACAATCTTCCTCGTGATTCAAAAAGGTATGCGTTGGTGCTGTCTAGCTGTGTTTCTCTTCCCTCCACGCTGGTTCACTTTTTGGCGTCGTAGATGCTCCTGCATCATGCAAGATTCCACGCAGTAATTATAGATTTAACCTCCAAGGAGCTCGACTGAGTTTGACCAATGTCTGTCCCAGGTATAGTGAGACTTCCCTTCACTATCACCTCGTATAAGTACCTAAGGATTATGGAAAATAAGGACACCAACTCGCAGTCAGCCCCTGGGCGGGTACAGTCGACAGTCTGATCCGAACGTATGGGTAGGATAACAAGTCTGAAATCAACTCGAAAGGATCCTACACATAATCGTGGGTACACCCTCACGTGACCCCCAATATACAATCTGACCACTACAAACAATTGAACCACGGAGGAATAATCTTCATAACTTACCCGAATGCGACCTTGTGTGTAACCCCTATGTGAGAGGGGGATCCCATAAAGCCTATACGATAATTGGATTTGAATCTCCATATCTCAGGATGCTAATGTTTGTTTTCAAAACTTTGGAGAGTTGTACTCATGGCCTAATCCAAAGTGCTAATCCTAGTCTAATGTCGGTGGAAGACCCTAAAAACAAAAAATTTCTAGATAATTTTTAATTAGCATTGATTTCATGGCTGTTCTTTACTCAAAGGGTGTATGACAATGAAATTGATGGTATGATGACTCAATTCCCAAAAATTCACAAGAAGATGATAAGCAATCGTTTCTTTCGATGAATGACAATTTAAGGAAAAGAGAGAAAGTTGTTTTCACTATCAAACACTAATATGCAATGTCCTCAATCAAATCCAATGCCATGCTAAAAATTTTAGAAATGCATTCTAATATCCAAACCAATCACTAAAATATGTTGTTTTTCTTATATGTGAATGATAATCAGATATAAAAACTTCTAATGTCAATCAGACTTCAAGATTAAACAATCAGAAGCAAACCTCACACAAAACAAAAATACACTCTCGTCGTGAAATAGACAAGAAGGACAAAGATAACCAAATTGCAAACAAGAACAAAAAAACCTCAAACAAAAGAAAAATGATGGAAAGTTGACCTCAAAGATCAAATGAAAAATTTCATAGACCTTTGGATTTCCTCACAAAAGTTTTCACTCAGTCAGATAAAGGAGAAGAAAACAACAAGTTAACTCTAGGTCAACAAAGACGAAGAGTGACTTCAAGGCAAGGAAATAAAATGCCAAATTCCCAAACAAAAGAGGATGAATTCTTAGAAATAAGGGTGTTTGAAATCCAATATCAAGATTGACTGAGAGTATGGGACCCTGAGCAAAATCCATAACCAGGAAATAACTTCAGAAGATGCAAATTCTGGAGAATTTCTCACAAAAACGGGGTAGTTCTCTGGTGTAAGAGGCACCAAATCATTCCAACGCTTTGTGTAAGGCTACAGGGGAGTGCTAGTGCTCTAAAAGAAACACGTGGGGAGCTCTCTGCTCCAAAAACTCAGAAAAAAGCCCAAAAACTCAAAAAATCAAGGAAATTCAGTCATTCAGGGTGATCCTGATGACATAATGAGGCAATCAAACAAATCTAAGAATAAAAAATACAATGTGGAGAAGATAAATTAGTGGGAAAAGGGACAAAACAAGATTTGGGAATGGAAACAAAAATCAGAGATCCTCATTCCCTAGTGGAGTCGCCAATTTATGTTGTAGGTGAATCCCCCTGTGGACAAGTGGATTCCCTCTTGGTCTCTAGACTTTTAAGGCCAAGACATAAAAGTGATTAACATGGACACTGACTTCCTTTTAGATATAATCAAGCCAATGAATGAAAGAGAAGGAGAAAGATATGTACCTTATTAGCGATGTTTGTCCTTGCAAAGTCATGGCTGAGCTTTGATCCTGAGCTCCCTGGTAGATCCTGTAGGACAAACAAAAATATAATGGACTTCCTACTCTACTGAGATTAGCTCAATAATAGATCCATCTACTGCAGACAAACTCATGTGGAACAAGAATAAATTTGAAAGAAGCAGGCCAAGCATTGATTATTAATGAGAACAAGTAAAAGTACATACAATTATTTGAATGAAGGTGCATCAGCTTCTTCTAGTTCTCCTTGTCCAACCCCTTTGCTCAAGTAATATCCACTGATTTCTTTGATAGCATCTCCCTCATGAGATCATAATTTTGATGTAATTCCCAATCTCCATTGTACCTTTCACCATGAGAAGGCCTCCTTATATAACCTTGGAGAGGCTCAACCACTTGAGAGATCTTTGGGATACGTTGAGGATTCCTCTCCTTCATTTGAGGATATAAGATCATTTCTTGACTATCTATTTGAATCCAACTACCTTCAGGAGTTGATGGATTCTTCCCTTATTTACCTCAAAAAACCTAGAATTTGCTAAAAAAAAGGATAACGCTCCCCCAAAAGGGTGTATAGGGCACTCAAACACTCCCCCAAAGAGGCTCAGCGAGCGCCAACACTCCCTGACAGTGGGTAGGGGAGCGCTCCTATCCAAAATTCATTTTTTAGTGGTTCTTTCAATGGCAAAAAGTTTGTACTCCTTGTCAACTGATTTCTCTTCTTCCAAACTAGACTTTGAGGTGTCTTAAGTGTGTTTGTGATGTCATTACGGGCACAACATAGGTAAGATGGCAGTATACTGTTTGTGACACTTACAACACTTGTAGTCAAGATGTGGCATTTGCCGACAAGATGCGACACTTACAACACTTGTAATGATGACACTTGCGACACTATCAAAGTGAGTAATTTTGAGGTGTAACACTCATCGGTACCTTGAAAATCCTCACTTGGAGGAAAATCATCATCACCAACATTGCTTCCTTTCAATTCCCCATACGGGAAAGACTGTCCATCATTGTGATAATCATCATCACTACTTTTAAAATTCCCACTTGGGAGGAATTCTTCATCATCTTCATTCGTGCCTTGGAAATCCTCACTTGGAGGAAAATCTTCATTAGTACCACCAAAATACTCACTTGGAGGAAATTCATCATCACCAACATTGTTTTCTTTAAATTCCCCACTCGGAAAAGACACCATTGTCATAATCATCTTCACTGCTTTTAAAATTTCGACTTGAGGGGAATTCTTCATCATATTCATTGGTAACTTGGAAATCTTCATCGGTACCCTGAAATCCTCACTTGGAGGAAAATTATCATCCCAATCATTTAAACGTTGATCATAGTCTCCACTTCGAACTACATTTTGATTATTTTCATTACTATTAAACTATTGAATAGGTCGATCTCCATCATATTCCTCCTCTTTATCATCGGTTCCTTCAGATTCCTCCGATTTAGGACTTTCCTGAGGAACATGCTGAATAACATTGCTTGCACTATGATCAAAGTTCTTACTAGATGAAAAATTATGACACTTCATTTCCATTGCAAACATTCCCATCGCATTTTCTAGTCCCAACTTAAGAGGTATGCGAACAATTTGTTGATGCCTCGGAAATAAAATCTTCTTTATCCGACAAATCCATTACTTCTCACTAAGAACATAGAATGATACAAATTCTCACCCTCCCAATGACAATCTTATAACTTGTAGAATGATCTTTTCCCTCTATAATCCCCCCGCCAAATAAAAAAATTCCCCCCCCAAAATTCCCCACAGACTTCCCCCTCCAAAATATTCCCCAAAACTTCCCCCCAAAATATTCCCCAAAATTCCCCCCCAAAATATTCCCTTCAAAATTTGCCCCTCAATTTTTTCTCTCCGAATTTCCCCCCCAATTGTTTCCCTTTATAACTTTCCCTTCAAAATAAAAAACAACTTTTGATCATTTATTTCATTATTTACTTGTTAATTACAATATTTCTCATGTTTATTTATTCATCCCACATTCATTAAACATAGTGATGATCCATATACTTTTAGGTATATATGTAGAAAATCTTCTTCATTTTTATTTATCCCACATTCGTTATGCTAATAGTAATTTCTATCATATGTGTTATATATACACAATCTTGTTTTGACTTTTTACATTGTGTGAAATCTTGGGAATTATTCGATAAATAATTTGGAGAAAGCTACAAGGGAGAAACATCAAGAATACATTTGAGGAGAATCTAGGATTTCATAGGTTAGTTATTTTTTAAACTCTTACCATTTACCAAAACAACATTTATAAGATCACCTTTGAATTGCATAAGAATTTTTCATGCGAAAATTATAAAACCCTAAATTTTTAGATGTTTTCTAATTTTTTCTAAAAAACTCACAACTTTTTTAAAAAATTGGGACTTTTTACAAATAAATTTTAACAAACTTCTTAGGATTTTTCGAAAAAGAAGAAGAAAAAAAAGGCAAATTTAGGTATATTTTTGTAGAAAAATTTACCTTTTATTGTTTTTTACTTAAAATTTTATAGTTTTGGACCATGGTGGTTACTGGGCGGAATGTCCCTACCACGTAAGACCGTAATTTTGTCTATGGGGCCACTTGGGGTGATTCCTGAGTCTTGGACGTGGGGGGGTTGGGGTGATGCCCGACATCTCCCTAGCCCGACCAACCCCATGGCCAAGTCGTGGGCATTCCCATGGCTTGGCCATGGGACTGGCTCCCCTGCGACCAAGTCACAGTCCAGGGGATAGTCACTTGGCCACAGGGGAGGCAGACCCATGTCCAAGTTGTGGGCATGCCCAAGTCATGTTCCCGGGCCAACCCTGCGACCAAGTCATGGTCTTGGGCCAACCCCACAGTCAATCCTTGGGCGTGCCCAGGGCTTGGCCATGGATTTGGGGCGATGTTGGTCATCACCTTAGCTTCCAAACGCCAAGGATTCATCCCAAAATCGACCCAATAACTCCATGGGTCAAAATAAATTTAATTTGTTTTTAACTTGGTTTTTATATTCAATGTTTTTTATTCTTATTATTATAATGTAAACAACCTAATTTTTTTCTATAGGAAAAATGAAAGAAAATATATTATCTATGAATAGATCTGGATCACTACCTGCAATAATGGCATCCAAAAATGCAACTGGAACCTCCATGAATGCTAGGAAACAAATTGATATCACAACACCTGAGTTGTCATGGGAAATGAAGAATGTTAGAGAGTGGAAATCTATGGAAGGTGAAAACAAACTGGAATATTATTGGTTTGTTAAAGAAAAGCAAGGAAACAATGGAAATCGTATATATTTGTATTGTGTCGAATTAGGACATGTGCAAGGAAATTATCAAGCACTTGTCTTGTTACGAGATATATGTTTGGTGCCAGCCACATTTATTGTTTATGCACTCGTCAAACAAGGTAGCACTTATATCAAGATTAGATATTGTTTCAAATTGAGCAATTATAACAAGAATGAGTTTTTTTACAGAATTATGTGCATCCATCATTGATGACATTGATACATGCAATGTAAGTTTTTTTTTTTTTTTTTTTTTT
>ML784689.1:639272-655079 GCA_009831015.1 Picea engelmannii | reverse complement strand
GAGAGCGATTGTATTCAAGAGAGACAATCTTGAGACTCAACTTTCTATACTCGAACCTCGTTAGGAACATGCACTGAAAAAAAATGATCAAGAACAACCTTCTCTGATACCACTAATACGAATTATTTTCGACATGAAATAAGAGCATAGATATAATAAATAAATGTACATAGATATCTCGGATATCCAATATTATAACAAAAATGTATCATAGATTCATCCATAAATAAATATATATAGTAGTACACAATTTTCTATTAATGAGCGAAAATGTACAAAGACTGTAAAATACATAGTAAAAGACTCGTTAGAATGGTGGCATCTTATCTCTGAGAAGAGATGTGACGGCTACTCGCATCCGTGAGAAGGTGATTTTACAATGAAGCTCCATAGGAATTTTTATCATAAAGAATATCAACTTCCCAGGGGTGTAACTTTGGCATATGATCTTTGTTTGGGGTGTACGATATCTCGTTGGAAAGGTATCGTCAAGGAGATCCATTTTAGGGGCTCAATCAATCAAAGCCTTTGGCTATAATTAATAAGCTTGATCCTAAAAAACCTTCATTTAGGCCCTCTAATTGGCCCCATAAGTTAAAAACTGCTAAAAATAGTAAATTGTCAAAATTGCCAGAAAATTGTTTTGAGCGAGTTGGAAAAGGTGGGTGGTCACTGATATCCACCTAGATCAGGATGAGTCGAAGAGGATTAATGGAAAAGCACATTATGATTTGCGAAGTATCCCAAACTATTCATCTTGATTAACCTAGACAGTCTGATCTATCATGTGGGAATGTTGTCACGGGATGCGCCCTACAACAGTTTTTCCATGAACATCGATTTAGAGGAGTTGGTAGTGAAAGGCCAAAATCCTTGCGAGTTGGAAGAATTTTTTTAGGGTTGAGCCCGACTGCGGTGTTGCGGGCCACAACTTTTCAGAAGGATTGGTGGAGGCATTAATTTGTCATTCCACATGGAGAACCCCTAACATGAGCCACCACCAGTGTTGCAGGGCATGCACTATAGGAGAAATATTTTTAGTTGGATGAAGTACATCTTGCATGCGAATTTCCTGCAGAGAAGAGTTCTGATAGTATTGTAGGGTTGAAACATCGACTGTCTATGCAAAGGGCCTAATGGTAGATCCACATCATATGGACATGGAAAGTGGCCCATATGGATGCCATGTGCACTAAATGACATCATATGATGCATATACAAAGATCCATGTGGACACCACGTCAATCCGAGGTGGTTTTGGCAAGAGAAAATTTTTTAGAGGCTATATCGTTCGAACCCAAACATAGATTTTATCATATTTACAAGCATTGGAAATCTCTCAAGGAGTAGATATGAATTTTGGGATAATATTGGGGTTTGAACTTCCTCATAAGAAAATTGATTAATAGAAAATAATTGAGAAAATTTAACACCCTATTCCCTTAATAAGGCTTAGAGGGTCAGGTGTGTTACAAAATGGTATCTAGGAATGTGCTAAAAAATGGTATCTAGGCATTAAGTTGTCATTCTGCATGGAAAATATAAAACACAAATCGCCACCAATGTTTTGTAGTGAATATTGTATGATCAATATTTTTATTTGGACAAAGTACATCTCGTAGGAGAATTTCCCACAAAGAAGAGTCATCATAGTTTTGTGGGGTTTAAATCCTACAAGTATGTGCCAAGGGCCTAATGATAGATCCATGTTATTTGGAAGTGGAAAATGGCCCACAAGAATGTTGCATAGATTGGATGATTCTACATGATGCGTATAGGAATATCCATGTGAAAATCAAATGGATCTGAAGTGGTTTTTGCAGGAGAAAATCATAGAAAATGTTTTGGAGGCTATATTTTTTGAACCTGAACTCAAATTTTATCATATTTACTAGTGTTGGAAATCTCTCAAGGAGTAGATCTAAATTTTGGGCTCGAATTAGGTTTTGGAGTTCCTTAAAAGAAAGGAAATTAAGAGAAAATAATTGAGAAATTTTAACACTACATTCCCTTAATCCAACTTAGGGGGTCGGGTGTGTTACCAAATGGTATCAGGGTTGAGTTTCCCACTCTAGGATTGAAGGGGCCAACGAAAAATGAAATGATTCATGCACCAAGGGATACGATGAGCATGTTGGTGCTTTTATTTTCTTGTCAAATTTAAATATTATATCTATATGTATTAGTTGCACAAGTCTATAGAAATAAAATATTGTATATTTATGTTGAGTATAATTGTTTTTTTTTTCTTTTAGGTTGTATAAGCTAACATGTATTCTATAGGAAAGACAATTTTGTTGATGATCATTAACAATAGATTTTTTAGCATGCATGAAAATAGGGACAGGGTTTTGATTTTAGGATTGTTGTAGGTCCATGAGAACCATATAAATACTAAGTGATTGTGTGCCTTTTCAACAATGTGAATAGCTAACGGTGGCATGTTGTTTCACCACATAGAATATGCAGTGTAGTATGAAAGAGGCCATAGAGACTCCTCCAGATTGGCCAAGATACTGAAAATCCTATAGGTTCAGCTTCAAAGATATAGGGTCGATAATGAGAAGCTTATTAAGGCCTAAGAGAAGCAAAGAGAGATGAATGTTGTGTTTTTGCAAATCCTATCTGAAATATAGAACCATTTACAGAAATGTCCATCAACTAGCAATGTAGGTTGATATCAGTTTGAGAAGTTGTCGATTCCTTGAGAGATACAAATTGATTGCAACTGTCCCTCCAGACACAGTCGCCTCACCAGGACCTTTTTCGTCTCATCGGCCCGAAGAGCTACAATGCTCTCAGATCTCGTATCGGAACCTTTCCGTCACCCACAGGGTGCTCTGTTGATCTCCTGGCAAGTTCCTTGAAAAATCGGGCTTCGCGATATCGTGAACCCTGTGTGCACGTTCTCGTGCAGTTCAAACCCCGAACCCCGATCTCTGATGGTCAACGGTCAACGCCTCCGTCCTGTCGGGGATTTTCCCTATCGGGAAATCGCTATCCGCGATGTCAACATCCTGGATTTCCAAACCCCGAGTACCGAGGTGCCAATTCCCCGATACAACGCCACCTGTCAATGCAGATCACTATCACCATGGGACCCGTCGCATCTCGCCAGCTCGCGAATTCTCTGAAGTTATTTCAACACTGAAACCGTCGAAGTGCCGATTTCCGACCTCCTGAGATCTCGTGCCACCTGCCCTGTGGAAATCAATGGCTACAGATAGCTCAGGAAATCGCGACTCGCGATTTCAACGAGTCCAAAACTCTTGCCTTGTCGAACGCCGAACCCCGATGGGCTTTATTCCTTCACGTGCCAAGGTGTTAACTCCTGCGCAGCTTCTCCACGATCGAACGGTTAGCGGGATTTCGCAATTCCCTCCCATGAATCCCGTCCATTGATTCTCCTCCTTGAGGATTCCTCCCACCTCGAAACTTCTCCCGGTTCGGACTTTCTTCTGGGTCTGTTCCCACAATAAATCGAAGGAACTATCCCTCCTGAGCTTATCAATCTCGACTCCTTTGGAGACCTTTCACTCACTGGCTGCGCTCAACCTTAACAACTTTCAAGTGTTGAACCCGCCTAGATTCTGTGCACTCGCAGCCACAAAAATCCCGGTCTTCCTTTCTCAGACTAGCTACTGAGACTCCAATCTTGGCCCGCACTTCACCCGCACGGCTTCCTCAACCCAAATCAACTTCTGGGAAAACGAGAATGAGAGCTTAACTGTTGAGCCTCATCAACGCACTCTATGCGGATGAATTCGACTGCACTCTATGCAGGAATCTCCTGGATCAAACAGAGAAACAATTGAAACTCATTCTCTTCTCTTTCAGACTTTAGTAAATCTATGAAAACACATGCACAGCATATTCAAAGAAAATGCATACAAAGAAACAAAGCATCCAGGAACACATAAGCAACATAAACAGAGATACAACACCAGTCATGAAATTGAATCAAAAACTCTTTCTATTAATCCAATATGTACATGAGGGCTCTCCACAAGTTCTCTGCTTGCTCTTCTCTTGCTCTCCTAAATGAATGAATCCGAATGATACAAAGGAGGGTGCCTATATTCCGTTTTCCCTCTCAAAATTTGAAATTATCAAATCTACAATTAATTCCTAGCTAACAACATTAAAAATAATAAATGCCTTCCTATATACAATACAATACAAGTGTGCTTCGTTACATTAACTCATTAATGTTTGGCGCAACAAATATCAAGGTAAAATTCAAAAAGAAGTTTGTTGGCTTGTCCAGCTGTCTTTCCCTGCTCCACGCGCTGGCTCGCTTGATGAGGTGTGCGATTCTCCTGCATCATACTCCTTGGCTCGAAAATTTTCATGGGCTCCTGTCCATGAGCTCCTGCACAGTCTGCCCATGCTTTTGTATAACTGCTTTTTTTTCCCAGCTGGCATCCTCCACTGGGTGATTTTTCCATTTCACTAGGTATTCAAAATACTGCTTCCTCCTGGTCTTCTTTCCCACTCGCTTATCCAATATGCACTCCATCTGCGGTTTCTGGGAAACTGGTAATTGTTTCTGCCACTGGACCACTGGTTCCTCAGCTCCTGTGTCTGTTTCTCCAGCCCTGTATGGGTATAAATCCGAAACATTGAAAATCAGAGATATCCCGGTGTCATCTGGCAACTCAAGCTCATATGCATTCTCCCCTAATTTCTTCAAGACTTTGCATGGTCCAATTTTCTTCATCTTGAGTTTGTTATATGTTCCCCTTGGGAACCTTTCCTTTCTCAAGTGTGCCAGAACCATGTCACCAACTTCGAACTGAAGTTGTCTCTTTCGCTGATCGGCTCTACGGTTATACTCTTGATTTGATTTCTGCAGTCACTGCTTCACCTGCATGTGAAGTTCCTCCATCGCTTCAGCGAATTCTTCAGCACGAGCGCTACTAGTTTCAACCTGTCCTGACTCCGTGAGCTCAAAAACTCCCCTCGGCTATGTCCCATACAAAATCTAGAATGGGCTTTTCCCTGTACTCCGATTCACCGAATCGTTGTACGCGAATTCTGCCTGTGGCAATATCTGGTCCCAACTACTACGGTGTTCCGTCACCAGGCTTCTCAATAAGTCTCCTAGACTTCTATTGACCACCTCGGTCTGTCCATCTATCTGCGGATGGTAAGCTGAGATAAAATCCAAATTAGTCCCCAGCTTCTTCCATAGAGTCCTCCAAAAATGACCGATGAACTTCGTATCCCTGTCCGAGACTATGCTCCTCGGTAATCCATGCAATCTGACAATTTATTTAAAGAAAAAATTCGCGATGTGTGTTGCATCACTGGTATTTTGACACAGGATGAAATGTGCCATTTTAGAAAACCTATCCACCACTACAAAGATGGAATCAAATCCTCTCTGCGTTCTTGGCAGTCCTAGCACAAAATCCATGCTAATTGCCTCCCATGGTCTCTCGGGTATGGGAAATGGCTGATAGAACCCTGTGTTCTACTTTCGGCCCTTCGCATGTTGACATATCTGACACCTGTCAACAAACCGCTTCACATCAGTGTGCATCCCCGGCCAAAAATACGATTTGCTCATCTTGGTGAATGTTTTTTCATGTCCAAAATGACCTGCTAAGCCTTCGTTGTGTTTTTCCTTTACCAAATTCTCCCTCATGGGGCAATTCGGTATGCACAATTGATTTCCTCTGAACAACAATCCCTCCTGGATTATATAATCCAGCCAGGGACTCCGATCCCTGAGAACTAGATTCTCGGCTGCTTCGTAAGCTTCTACAAAGTCTGTATCACCTGCATACATGTCTTTCAAATTTTCAAAACCCAAGGTCTTGACCCTAAATTCCTGCAGCAATAAACATTTCCTGCTCAAGGCATCAACCACCTTGTTAGCAGTCCCCGAAATGTGCTTGATCACAAATGTAAAATTTTGCATGTACTCCACCCATTTCGCATGCTTCTGGTTCAACTTCTCCTGTTGACTCACGAATTGCAATGCATGATTGTCACTGTACAAAACAAATTCTTTGGGTATCAAGTAATTCCTCCACTTCTTCAATGCCTGTATGATGGCATAGAACTCTTTATTATACATGGAGTATTTCAACTTCGCATCATCCAACTTCTCGCTGTAATATGCTACAGGTCTGTCATCCTGACTCAAGACCCCTCCAACAGCATATCCACTAGTGTCACATTTCACCTGAAATGTTTTCTGAAAAATCAGGAAACACCAAGATTGGTTGCTCTGTTATTTTCTGCTTCAACAGATTGAAGCTTCTCTCAGCCTCGACTGTCCAATGAAAAACTTTATGCCGCTTCTTCATAGTGTCCATCATTGCGGCGCTAATTCCACTAAAATTTCGAATGAATTTCCTGTAGAAAATGGCCAGTCCATGAAAACTCCTCACCTCAAAAACATTCCTCGGCGATGGCCAATTCCTGATTACTTCCACCTTCTCAGGATCCATCTTTAATTCATTCGCCGAAATCACAAAACCCAAATAAATGAGTTATGTCTTCATGAACGAGCATTTCTTCAAATTGATCAGCAGCTTCTCCTGCTGTAGCCTTCTCATTACAATGGCCAAATGCCTCAAGTGTTCAGCCTTAGTCTTTCTGAAAATTAATATGTCATCCAGATATACGACGACGAACTTACCGATGAATTCCCGCAGGACTTCATTCATTAGCCTCATAAAAGTGCTTGGCGCGTTTGTTAACCCAAACGACATGACCAGCCATTCGTACAAACCTTTGTTTGTTTTGAACGTTTTCTTCCATTCATCTCCCTCTCTCATCCGGATCTGATGATATCTGCTCTTGATATCAATTTTTGAAAAAAAAAATTCCCCACTCAGGCAATCCATCAGATCGTCCATTCTCGGCAGTGGAAATCTATATCTGATGGTGATTTTATTTATCGCCCTGGAGTCTGTACACATTCTCCAGCCTCCATCCTTCTTCGGACTTAATACTGTCGGAACATCACACGGACTAAGACTTTCCCTCACGAGTCCTTTATCCAACAGATCATGTACCTTCCTTTTGACCTCCTCGTTCTCTTGAGGTGTCAACCTATATGCTTCCTTGTTTGGAAAAATTTCTCCGGGTATGAGGTCGATATGGTGACTCACACTCTGCATCGGTGGCAACAAACGAGGTAGTTTGTCCACGATGATATCAACAAACTCTCCCAGCAGTTCCTGAATCTCCTCTGGTAAGTCGTCCACTCTTGTGCTTGTCAGGACAATCCTTGGCTTCCTGACCACAAAGAACTGTGGATCTTCGTTCTTCTCCAACTCTGTGAGAAGTTCCTTCCCACTCATGAGAAGTATTGTGCTGTTTACTTCCGGCTTCACTTCCTTATCTTTTATTGGAAGCAATCTGTGTGTTCTCCCATCCTTCTCCAAGGTGTATGTGCTCATCCTCCCATCATGAACAACATTTCTGTCATACTACCATGGTCTACCCAACAGTATATGACATACGTCCATGGGAATAACATCACACAGAATTTCATCATGATAATTCCCAATTTTGAACTTAACTAAGCATTGTTTAGTGACACTTACCCGGTGTCCTTTCTATAGCCACGAGACTTTATATGGACTTGGCTGCTTAGTTGTTTCCAGCTCCAACTTTTCCACCATCTCGGTTGAAATGATATTATCAGTTCTCCCACTGTCTACGATGACCTTGCACTTTCGATCCTTGGCTATGCAAGCTGTTCTAAATAGTCTGCTCCTCTGCACTAAGCTTTCCACCTCTTTCTCAGGTGCCAAAAGAATCTTATGCATCGCAAGCGATCTTCCACTATCTGCATCCTCATCATCATGTCTCTGTGCCTCAGTGATGTGAGCTTCACTTCTGTCCATCTTCCTGTCTAGACAGTCAATGGCCTTGTGTCCGTCTTTTCCACATGTAAAACATGTGATGATTCCTCCTCGGCCTCTTCCTCTACCTCGAGTACGAGGAAAAGTATTCACGTCAGCATATCCGCCACCCTGCTCTGTATGTTGTCTCCTTGGCTCAGCATATTGCTGCCTTTGTTCAGTTTGTGGCTTCCTCTACAGTGAGGTTCCACCTCTCTCAGCCTTACCTTGAGGTCTCTTCCATTCCTCTTTGGGTTTTTGATATTCTTTCTGGGCAACAACTTTGCCTCTGGGCTGACTCCTGCATCGCCCTCGCTGTCCCTGCTTTCAGCTCAGCTTCTCTTCATCTTTCAAAGCCATTTGGTAAGCATCTTCCACCGTCCTGATGGTTAGAATGCTTAGCTCATCCTGAATGTCGTATCTCAACCCATTCAGGTATCTCGCCACCTTTTCTTCATCACTCTCCCGATGACCAGCTCGAATGTTGAGCCTATAAAATTCCTCAGTGTACTCTTTCACCGTCATCAACTTCTGTCTCAGGTTCTGCATACACCTGAACAGAGTGATCCGGTAATCCCTCAGGATGAACTTTGCCTTCATCTTAGCGATCATCCTGTCCCAGCTCTTAATTTTTTGTTTTCCTTTGCAGCGCCTATCCGCCTGCAACTCATCCCACCATAAGGCTGTATGTCCTTTTAATTTTGTAACGACATGCCTTATCTTCTTGTCCTCTTCGATATCTTCGTAATCGAAGTAGGTGTCGAGTGCTCGGATCCAATCCAGCAACTCCTCTGCATTTAGACTCCCCTCATAGATGGGAATGTCCATTTTTGTCTTTGAGCTCATTCTAGAAATGGCTCTGATCAACCTCTCTATTGAGGCATCCTCTGTTGAGACCTCTTCTGCATCATGTCCAGCTTCCTCTTCCACCTCGGAATCACTAAACTCTCCTGCACCGACTTCGCGCCTTTGGGTGGTCTCTATCTCTTCGAGTCTCACCCTGAGATCTCGTATCTGTCGTTCCATCTCAGGATTCCCTGCTGGCCTACCCCTTCTTTGGGTGTCCCTATCTTCTCGATCAGGTGATTGCCTCTCTCTTCTGGGCAGCATTATGTCTTCTCTTCTCTGCTTCAGAAAGAAAGAGTCTTCCTGCTCTGATACCACTTGATTGCAACTGTCCCTCCAGGAATAGTTGCCTCACCAGGACCTTCTTCGTCTCACAGGCCCGAAGAGCTACAATGCTCTCAGATCCCATATCATAACCTTTCCGTCACCCACAGGGTTCTCTGTTGATCTCCCAGCAAGTTCCTTAGGAAATCGGGCTTCGCGATATCGTGAACCCTGTGTGCACGTTCTCGTGCAGTTCAAACCCCAAACCCCGATCTCCAATGGTCAACGGTCAACACCTCCGTCCTGTCGGGGATTTTCCCTATCGGGAAATCGCTATCCGCGATGTCAACGTCCTGGATTTCCAAACCCTGAGTACCAATACAGCACCACCTGTCAATGCAGATCACTATCACCGTGGGACCCGTCGCTTCTCGCCGGCTCGCGAATTCTCTGAAATTATTTCAACACTGAAACCGCCGAAGTGCCGAGTTCTGACCTCCCGAGATCTTGTGCCACCTTCCCTGTGGAAATCAACGGCTACGGATAGCTCAGGAAATCGTGACTCGCGATTTCAACGAGTCCAAAACTCTTGCCTCGTTAAACGCCGAACGCCGAACCCTGATGGGCTTTAGTCCTTCACGTGCCAAGGTGTTAACTCCTGCGCATCTTCTCCACGATCGAACGGTTAGCGGGATTTCGTGATTCCCTCCCGTGAATCCCGTCCGTTGATTCTCCTCCTTGAGGATTCCTCCCACCTCGAAACTTCTCCCGGTTCGAACTTTCTTCTGGGTCTGTTCCCACAATAACTCGAAGGAGCTATCCCTCCTGAGCTTATCAATCTCGACCCCTTTGGAGACCTTTCACTCACTGCCTGCGCTCAACCTTAACAACTTTCAAGTGTTGAACCCGCCCAGATTCTGTGCACTCGCAGCCACAGAAATCCCTGTCTTCCTTTCTCAGACTAGCTACTGAGACTACAATCTTGGCCCGCACTTCACCCGCATGGCTTCCTCAACCCAAATCAACTTCAGGGAAAACAAGAATGAGAGATTAACTATTGAGCCTCATCAATGCACTCTATGCGGATGAATTCGACTGCACTCTATGCAGGAATCTCCTGGCTCAAACAGAGAAACAATTGAAACTCATTCTCTTCTCTTTCAGACTTCAGTCAATCTCTGAAAACACATGCACAACATATTCAAAGAAAATGCATACAAAGAAACAAAGCATCCAGGCACACATAAGCAACATAAACAGAGATACAACACCAGTCATAAAATTGAATCAAAAACTCTTTCTATTAATCCAATCTGTACATGAGGGCTCTCCACAAGTTCTCTGCTTGCTCTTCTCTTGCTCTCCTGAATGAATGAATCCGAATGATACAAAGGAGGTTGCCTATATTCCGTTTTCCCTCTCTAAATTTGAAATTATCAAATCTACAATTAATTCCTAGCTAACATCATTAAAACTAATAAATGCCTTCCTATATACAATACAATACAAGTGCGCTTCATTACATTAACTCATTAATGTTTGGCGCAACAAATATCAAGGTAATATTCAAGAAGAAGTTTGATGGCTTGTCCAGCTGTCTTTCCCTGCTCCACGCGCTGGCTCTCTTGATGAGGTGTGCGATGCTCCTCCATCACAAATGAATGAGCCATCACACAACAATGCAAGGAAAACTTCCTCCGGAAAGAGGCATAGGGGTGCCAAGAGGAGTGTATCTAGTGGGGATTATTTTATTCAACAGAGTCATCTAGTGAGAAGACTAATACTTTTGAAGGATCGTCCATCGAAGATATTGGATCAAGTACTCATAGGAAATGGAGGAGGAAACACTCCAAAATATACTTGACTAAATAATTCAAGAAGTAAAAACCATCCACCTTTGATGGGGAGGTCGTGAAGGGAGAAGAAGTATAAGATTGAATATTAGGATTGAAGAAGTATTTTCGAGCACACAATTACTCAGGAGATATGAAAGCTAGAGTAGCTACTTTTAATTTAACTGGAGGGGCTTCTATTTGGTCGGAAGACCCAAAGAATGTAAAAGGGATCATTGAAAAGAATGTAACCTGGAAAAAAATTGAGAAGTATTTTAACAAATCCTACATGTTAAATAAGTATCATGATGGAAAGATCAAACAATTCCATGAACATAAGTTGGGATAACTCACCATGGATGAATATGTAAAGCTATTCATGGAATTGTTGAGATATGTTCCATACATCAAAGATTAAAGGTGAAAACACAACGTTTTCTTAGTGAACTTCCATAATATTTCCAGTATAATATTGATTTTGAAGAACCCAAAACACTATATGATATCATTAGGAAGTCCAAGTATTGCTATGAGCAATCAAATCATGGCCTTGATCCTCGCAAAGATTGGAAAAATAAGTAATATTCTATATTTAATAAGAAGTTATTTAATTCATCTTGGTATACGAATCCAAAGAGGGGTATTCATTATAGTTACCCTACTAAAAGTGTACATCAACAAAACTATCTTACTCAATGTATAAATAAGATAGAAAAAACTACAAAGGAGAAATTAGAAGAGAGAAAGAAAGGGCCTCTTCAATGCTAGGGTTTTGGAGAGGAACGCTTGTTAAGAGATTGCCCTCATAGGCAACATGATAATAGGAGAGTTGGAAATGTTCAAGAGGCCACTAAAATTGATGACGTAGCCAAGAGTGTACCCCAGATTTATGTAGTCGTCAAGAATCGACAGGTAGAGCACATAGAATCAATGGTGAATATAGAAGGTAAACTTTCCACAATTCTATTTCTATTTTGATTGACCTGAGTTCCAACTTTAGCCATATTGGACCCTAAGTTGTTGAAGCATGTATCTTACAGAGAATAAATCATGAAAATTCAAGGTTATTTCAACTATCCACATGGAACAAAAAGAAAGTGACAAAGGAGATAGAAGCAAGTCAATTTGGGATGAGCAAGCTAGATACACAAGCATCGTTGAATCTACTTCCTTTGGGATCGTATGACATGATGCTAGGCATGGACTAGTTGGAAATGAATAATACAAACATAGATTTTTTTTATAAGACCTTATAATGTGAATACGATGAAGGGAATAAAATGGTCTTGGAGGGAATACAAAAACATGTATCAGTGAGGCATATTTTAGTAGTATAGCTGAAAAATAATTGTAGGAAAGGATGCCCATTGTATGTCATTCATGTATTAAATTCAATAGAAGGAAGTGAGAAAAGAATTCAAGACCATCATGTGTTGTATGAGTACATAAACATATTTCTAGAGAAAATACCAAGACTACCTCCGAAGAGGGAGATCATTTTTTCCATAGATACTATGCCAAGAGTGGTACATGTGTCTAAGTTACCTGACCAAATTATCCCAATTAGGTTGGTGGAACTAAAAATGAAACTGAAGGAAATGCTGGACAAATGGCATATCAGGCCCATTGTGTCCCTGAGGGGAGCACTAGAATTATTTTTAGAGAAGAAATATGGTACTCTTCTGCTATGTATCGATTATAAACAATTGAATAAGATGACCATTAATAACAAGTACCCACTACCCAAAATTGATGATCCTTTCACTCAACTAAGAGGGGCCACAATGTTCTCTAGGATAGACTTGAGATATGGGTACCAGCAGGTAAGAATCAAAGATGAGTACATCCATAAGAATTCCTTTAGAATGATATATGGGAATTATGATCTTTCGATGGTGCCTTTTGGGCTTACCAACATACCATCCACATTTATGTGCTTAATGAACAACATTCTCAGCAAGTATTTTGACAAGTTTGTCCTAGTTTTCATTGATGACATTCTAGTATACTCAAAGAAAAAGGAGGAGCATGAAGAACATATCATGTTTTTACTACATGTGTTAAGAGAACACCAAATTTATACTAAGTACAAAAAATGTGAATTCTTCTAGAAACAAATCGATTACTTGGGTCATATAATCTTAGAAGAAGGAGTGGTAGTGGAGCTTAAGAATATCAATGAAATCATGGATTGTCCTACTCCTTCGAATGTAAGAAAGGTGAGATCATTTATCGTATTAGATATATATTACTAAAGGTTTATCCAAGAATTTTCAAATATAGACAACACAATCACTTCCATACAAATAAAAAGAGTGAATTTTGTATGGACAATCGACTACAAAACAAGCTTCCAGTGGTTGAAATACCTTTTGATGAATGCACTTGTTATGAATATTGTAGACCCAGAAAAATATTTCTTGGTTTGTACAGATGCTTGTAAGGAAGGACTTAGTGGAGTGCTCATTGAAGAGGAACATGTGATCAATTATGAATCAAGAAAAATGAATGAGCATGAGGAGATCTATGTCACTCACGACTTGGAACTTGTAGGAATTGTACATGCCTTAAATATGTGGAGGCACTATTTACTAGGAGGAAGGTTTGTATTAATGGCAGGCCATAGCAGGCTAAAATAATTATTCGATCAACCACGTTTGAATGCTAGACAAACCCAGTGGATGGATCTTATTAGTGAGTTTGATTTTGAAATCAAGCACATAAAATCAAAAGAGAATCGAGTGGTAGATGCACTCAGTAGAAGCATATAGACAATACACCTAGAAACAACTAGTGTGTATGAATATGATCTAAAATACAGTATTATATTTTGTTTGAAGAACAATGAACATTTCGAGTCGATTAAGGAAAGTTTGGGACAAGAACCAAGGGGACTGAAAAGTGAAGGATATCATCTCATTGAATATGGGATGTTGGTGTACAATAACAGGTTGTGTATACCCAACTAAAAAGAATTAAGGGAGCTCGTAATGAATGAGTTCCATAAGAGGTCTTATGTAGATCACTCGGGTTATTAGAAAATGATAACAATAGTGAAGAAATTGTATTTTTGTCCCAAAATGAAGAAATATATTGTAGGATATATCATCAAATGTTTGGAATGCTAGTAATTCAAAGTTGAACATAGAAATCCAATTGGATTTCTACAACCTATACAAATTATAGAATGGAAGTGGGAATCAATCTCCATGGACTTCATCATGGGACTACCCAGGATAGTCAAACAACATTATGAAATAATGGTGGTGGTGGATAAGTTGAGTAAAATAACACACTTTATCCCAATTAAATCCACTTACAAATAAATAGATGCTGCAAATATTTTCATGAAGAAAATTATTAGATTACATGGCATTCCCAGTAAAATCATTTCAGATCGAGATGCTAAGTTCACATAAAGTTTCTGGAAAACTTTATTTGCAGGATGTGGAATGCAACGAGATCTCAACACTTCTTATCACCCTCAAATAGATGGGAAAATTGAGAGGGTGAAAAGAGTGTTGGAATACACATTGATAATGTATGTTATGAATCAAGCCAATAAATGGGTGTTAAGAATAATGTTGTTATTAGGTTATTTTCAATATTCTCATTGCATTTCCAAAACAACAACATAAAGAGGATCACTAAAAGAAACACAATCACAAGGTACACAACATTTTATTCTGGGAAACCATCATGGGGGAGAAAACCCAAAAAAACTTCCTCAATAATAGATTGTCAATACAATGCCAAGACTAAGACCAAAACTCCAAGAATAAACTAGGATTCAACATGCATCTCTCTTCTCCTTCCTCCTGCAACTGCAACTGCCTTCAAAATATGTGTACTAGATGAGTGAGTGAGTGAATGAACAAGTGAGGCGCAATCCTCACTTATAAATACTCGTTGAGGAGGTGCTAGGGTTATGAATATTCACTTAGTAGGGACAACTTCTTTCAACAGTGGTTAAAACCACTTTATAAACCCTAGCGGCCGCCTTTACAAATTCCACTATATAAATATGGTTTGACCAATCCAAAAAAGGGGATTTGGTTTTATACAATTCCCAACATGATCAATCCACAAAAGGGGATTTCATCTATAAGGTAATAAATCAAATATAATTAGAACATTCTTCGAAGTTACAATATTTCAAAACTCCCCCTTAACGAGAAGGGTATTCTATTGACATAACCCAATACAACTTCATCAAGAGAGAGAGAGAGAGGGAAGCATCATCATCAGTATCTCGAACATTGAATGGCACATCTACAAATCATCAGTTTTTTTCTCATCATCAATATCATCATCGTTCACAGCATGGAGCTGGATTAGCATCATCATCATAATTATCATCATGAAGCTGAAACATAAATATCAATTAGCATAAAGATAGAACAACAACATCACCAAAATGAGGCTGGTACAACATCATCAACAACATGATCTTGATACAACAACATCATCAACATGAGGCTGAGACAAAAACATCATCATCATATGGAAAAAAAATGAGGTAGGTGCAACAAAAACATTTTGTGGTACTCTAACAGACCATCTTTACCATACCTTCAGGATCTTCCCAAGAATCATAATATTCCCTAGGATATAAAATCCTAACAAGCTACCATGTGGTACTCTGACAAACTATCCTTACCGAACCTTTGAGATATTCCTAGGAATCATAAGATTACCTGGGATATAAAATCCTAACAAAGATACCACTAATAACCATGGTTGGCATATTGTTGGCCCTGACCAAGTTTTGAGGAACACTTGGTCATATTTGACCATTTTTGGGACTTCAATAGCTTGTCAAAGATGGAGCGCAACGCGAAGCAGAAATTGTGGAAGCTAGACCCCTTTTTGGGTCGTTTTTGGGTTTTTGGGGATAATGTAATGGGAAAGGGATGTCGGCCCATGGGTTTACCCACACTTAGGCCCACTGTTGTATGTATAAATAGATGTATAGGCGAAGTAAGTGAAAAGGGTGGGGG
>ML784689.1:566999-604575 GCA_009831015.1 Picea engelmannii | reverse complement strand
TCTTGGCAACTTATTTCTTCATCATTGTACTCTTTGCTATGTTAGTATTCTGTGACACCTATTATCCGTTTTATTTTAGTTATATATCTATGCTAAATTGTATAATATATATATGAATAGAAATTGTTACTATTAATCATCTATTTCCCTTTTCGCAATTATGTTTCTATGTAACCCTTAATTCTCGTTTTCCCCTTACATTCCTTATTGTAGAATGTCTATATTGTATTATCCTCTAATTACGTTCCTTAAACATGGATGTATTACACCAAGAAAGATAAGGATAAAACAATGAGGCACAATTATGTGACTCCTTAAATGATTTCGAGTTAATATCTCGCCTAACCTAGGTCTGAAGAACACATAGGTTCTTGGATACAATAATTTATATTCTTGTTCCGCATTTTGAGGTTGTCTTCCCTCCCTTGAATCAATCGAATATGAGGTAGAAGTACTCATCTGTTTGGGAAACGATTGTTTGGAGGCCAAATATGGTTCGAGTGTTTATAAATTGGGTAAGGATAAGTGTGGTCTTCAATTTCGAGACAACCCTTGGAAAATTGACTCATCAACTCTCCTCTTGGGGCCTCGTGATATGATAATTCCTTGTAGTCACCACTTGATTTTTATATGTGACTTGAATTTAGATGCTTTGTTGTCTACTTGACTGTTGGTTTCGAATGTTGGCCATTGGCTGTATGCTTTGAGATGTGTCAGATAGGCTAGAAGTTTTAAAATAAAAAATAAAATAAACCAATCAAGAGATTGGTGGGGTATGACTTAGTTATTGATTGTTTCCTACACTTTATTCATTCAATCTAGATTATCTTTTGTAATGATGATTATTCCAAGCAGAAATTACAATTGGGATTGGGATTGCTATTTTTAAAATTGATTTCTATTATTTTTAAGTTAAAGGAATTTGGTTGATCTAGTTCACTATATAGATTCATTTCCTTTACTCTTAACCCCTTGCCTTCTTAATGATTTGATGATTTTACTTTGATTTTTATATAATGATTTTTATACTTTGATTTGTTATAATTTCATTAATGGAAACATGAACGATATGGATTAAATGAATTTTAATGATTTTATAATTAACAAAATAGAAGCTAAAGAATGAATTAAAAATAAATTTTATTGATGATCAATTGTATTATTGACTTGGTATGAATGACTTATACAATGTTTCTATTAATAAATATGTATATTGTTGTTGATATGAGTGTCGTATAATGATTAATTAATATTATTGATTTGTTTAATATTTTTTATATAATCAGTATTCTTCTAAGAAGTGGAATGGAATAATAATTTAGGTTAATGAGTTATTGGAATATAAATTATATTTGCGCATTTGGTATCATAAATAATTCACAAGTTGCGTAGTCTTATGTAAGATTGATTATATATATATATATATAAGTTTGCGTTGAGTAAGGATGGTTAAAAAGAAAAACAATACTAATGCATAAATGATAATCAAAATAATTAAATAGGTTAAGATTATGAAAATAATTGAATGAGTTTGTATAGTCAACCTATGATTATTATAATGACATTTTCCTTCCTTAGTAACTGCTACCCTTGTTGATTGTCTAAACAAATATTGTTACACCTTACGCTTATAGATATGAAAGTTGGACGATTTTCTTAAATCTTGGGAGAGTAGATTATTATTGTGCAACTTATTAATTTAGTATAGTATGTAATATTAGTGCGCAAGTTCACAAACAAATTTGTGATTTTTTCACAAACATCGTAATAAATTAATCAATGATAATTGATTATTATCGTTGAAAATAGTTGTGTTATTGTAAAGTTGCTTTATAATTATTAATGTTTATATTTTCTTGATAGGCTCACTCATTTATGATTTAACCAAAAGGGTCGAATCAATATTGTTTTTTAGTTGAATATATTTTACAATATTATTGATTTGCATGTGCTAAATTTACAATGACTATTAGACGTTAAATTAAAAAGAAATTACCTTGTTATTATCATAAACGAGTTTTATTACCCATTGTTAACCTTATAATATTTTGTAATTGTTACTTATTGAAGTTCATATTGGAGGGTTATTACACCATCCTATCATATTCGGACAACAAGTTCCTTAGCACATTTTGGTTCATCCTTGGGTCACTGTTGGACACCAAGCTCACCAAATCCACCACCTTCTACCCCAAAACTAATAGACAGATAGAGGTCGTCAATGGAATGATCATGCATATCTTGTGCATGTACAACTCCAAACATCCATGCACATGGGATTAGAGTCTCCTCTATGTTCAACACAACTACAACAGATCCCTTCATATCTTGACCAGCCACGGTCCCTTTCAGGTGAGGTTGGGATTTCAACCATTGGGTCCCATTGATATCATGCTACCCCTTGCATCCACACAAAGAATCATCTCATGCTCAATATGAGGCCAGAAAAGGAACCAAGTTTATTAAATGGATTCAAGACATACGACAAAAGGTCCATGATATTTTACATAAATCCAATGATAAGTACAAACAATTCCATGATCAACACCGAGTGTCGAACAAGTTTCAGGTGGCAGACAAGGTTTGGTTGCATTTGCATAAAGAGAGCCTTACCAAATCCCATCAGAAGCTTTGTCCATTTTGCTATGGACCTTACACCATCACCAAGGCTATGGGTGACAATGCTTTTGAGCTAATTATTCTCCCACTCCTTGGTCTGCACCTAGTGTTCAATGTGTACCTCCTTCAACCATACTTCCCACCATTATTGGACACATCGAAGATCACAAAGTTATTAACACCGATAGAGATCAACCCTGACTGCATGGAATAGGAAGTCATTGATTAGGTCAGGGACACTCAGATTAAGGAAGCTTGCCAACAAAGGATCCACCTTTATCAGGTTGTCAGAGTAGGGTATCTCCTGCACCAAGGAAAGTGCCTCACACGAGGCCAATTTCAGCAGCATTTTCCCCATCTGATGGGGGTGCTCAACGTAATCGATACCATTTCTTCCTAAGGGAGGAGGAATGATCCTGGTGGATATTTTCGACCACCCACCTATTCCACTAGCTCAAAGAATAGTTTCCATTTTGGAAGTTTTTTTTACAACTTTTGAGGTTGTTTTGAGGCCCTCAACGACGATTTTTAGGGTCGACAACGCCTAGAATGTAGTTGGAAGTTGATGCTAGGTCAAATGGAATATGTACTCCTCGGTTATACCTTTCCAATGGTGTATCGAGTGCCCTAAATGAAGATTGTATGCAAAGGTTATGCCCTCAGGAAGTTGACGTATCAACTAGCCCCATCAGGGACCATAAACCTTTTGGTGTTTCATCTCACGAGGTTAGGGATTTGGATGTTTAGGGTTTACTCATTTACATTTTATGTTAAAAATTCCTTTGTATCCCCATTGTACTCATCTTCTGCGAATCAGCATAGTTATCACATCTCTTCTAATAAATAAGTTGCCACCATTTGAGCAAGTTTGTTTAAGTCTGTATTTTTACAGTTTCAACAAGTTCTCTTTATTAATAGAAGTCAATTTTTATTGTAACTCCGTGTGTTTATTTTTTATACATCTGTATTTCATTCTGTTCCATTTATAAATATGGATCATTAATGGAGGTATGAAGAGACAACTGGGACAACTGAAGATCTTTCACCATGGGTATAATAGAGTACCCACCTCATTTTTTTGGTCAACCCATGAGTTCCTTTGACAAAATAAATAAGTGAAATCGGGAACTAGGGAAGGAACGTGGAGAACCAAAAAGAGAGCAATAAAGGAGAAAGGAGAGAGTGGGAAGAAAAAAATTGGCTCTCTGTAATCAAGTTAAAAATGAAAAATTATAGCATAAAAATCCTGAACATAAGTTGAGCAATAAGGATGCAAATTTATTCTTGTTGGTAAAGGAAAATAGCACTGAGTGGGGAGCACACTGAGGGATTGCATAGCTAGTGAAGGGAATCCCAGGTGTCAAAAACCCCAGTTGGGAAGGCGTTAGTGAAGTTTTTAGAATCCCTAGCTTGGTGGGTAGAATAGGATTTATGTTGTAGATTGGTTGTGAGGGAGAGTGACCTTCATACCTTTTACTTCCTCAAAGGTCATAATTTTCCATAGTGGTATCATGGCCTAACACGAGAGTGGATTGATTTATAAATTACGAGTACAACACAGCCTACGGCTGGGTGGAAATCCTCCCTCTTCATTTAGTTGGCTTGATCAACAGTTTATAGCATAGAAGTCTCTCATTATGCTCTCTTAGTGCTTTATAAATATGTATGCTTGTGCAATTGATGAAATTGTATGGTTGATGAGCGGAAATTTATGAGGAAGGGAATGAATGTATGCCCTATGTTTACTATTTTCATAGTAATTTATCATCTATTTTTATTTTCCCATGATAGGAAATCAGATTAATAAGTTGAGGAAGGGAATCTGTGTATCGATGTCCCTTATATGCATAGTGAATTACTACCTAGTTATTTCTCTTGAAATTATATTGTATACATCCTATGGCTCAAAGCCAAGACTATGAGAATTGCATGAAGTTGTGTTTTTTTTTAGTGTTCATGTACTAAGAGATTGTAATACCCCTGTTTCCCCCAGCTTGTAATTAATCATTAATTATGATCACCATGTTATGGCATGAGAAAAATGTAAATGTATTATTGTTTGAATTTTCAATAACTGACTGTGGGGGTGAAGCCTTGAAGTATTTTCCATGATATCACTAGAGGAAAGAAATGGGAAAATTATGGAGAGGGTTCATTATGGGAGATGACCCAAATTTCTCCTTGCTAAAATGATACACATCATCCTGGACCCAAGGGGAAATTAGTTAATAAGAAAAGGACTGGTGGTTGAACCATCAACCACCTCCATCAATGGAAACATGGTCTAACTAAGGATATAGGAGGTTGTCAGCCCGAAGTACCATAGAGTCCTCCAGACCCGGACTGACCCGAGTTTCCTTTTGACAAAAGGAACAAGACAGGTCCATAACCTTCCAGAGGAGGAAAAAAGGCGAGGGGGGAATATGGACAAATGGAGACGAGAGAAGACACATGAGAAGAGAGAGGGTGTAGGGCTCTCCATCTAAGAAGATGAACTAAAATCTTGATAGGCTGTTCTGGTTACTGGAGAGAACAAGAGAAAAGATCTTTGAGAACTTACAAAAGAGCGTGAATGGAGTAGGAGACTGGATCTTGATGCTAAGGAGGCATTTGATAAACCTCACAAAGACCGTGACTAAGAAGGAATCCCTGAGAAACTGTGAAATTTACCTAGTGATATCATGTCTTGGCACGGGGGTGGCCAGAGTGTTAAGAGTGAATGCCTCTGAGCCTATGGTTGGGTGGAAAGGTGCACACCCACAGTCAGTTCATTGGCTACAATCTGAAATAGATAAGTGTTCTCATACCCTGTATATTTGAACTGTAACTATAAATTAAAGTTGGACATCCTGTGAATGTTTCAAGTATGTGCATGTTTTCTTGATGATTAGACTGTGTCCCTTTATCTTTGCATGATCATGTATTTAAGAAAGTAAAGAACTATATCGTTTTTACATGTAAATGCTCGAGCCCTAGAGTGACTAAAGTTTAAGAAGATGAATTGTGATTTCGTTGACCTTGGGTATAATTTCCTGTGTACATGTCAACACTCCCAATTGTTTTGAATCTCCTGGAAGAAGGAGTCTGTTAAGCTCAAGAGAAAGAGTGAAAAGTGTGTGCCAACGCCTAAGTCTTTTAGAATTGATGAAGCTCGGGAAGGATGGTGAGATATAAGTCTCGAAAGGGAATATCCTTTCATTTGGGAGATGAGTGGATGAGATCCATTCAGGAGGATCCAAGTTTTGTCACGACCATTGGATTTGTAGAAGGAGTGCAAGTGTTAACTCCTCGAATCCTTCAGTCCTTGCGAGTTCGGAAATTTTTATTCGTCGTAAGGGAGACAGATCCTATGAAGTCTTGAAGTTCGAAGAAAATCAGGAGCATCCATCAGAAGGGATACATGTCACCATATCCCACAGTTCAAAGAGTGGCACTTCAACAATTTTGAGTTGTTGTGCTAACGGGAAGAGGAACTCCCGAAGGGCCAAACATCAAAGTCTCGAAGCTACGACAACCGTAGATCTATCAGTCTACGTGGATAGATCTTGACCATCAGATTTAGACTATGGTCAGCCTAACACTGACCAACTATGGGACTCATGAGGTGGTTTCATAGAAAAACTCTCGAACATCGAATTCCCAAAGTACTGGGAGCCATAGATATATGGATCTATGTGGTCGGATCTCGACTTTGAGATCTGAGGGATGTTAGAAGGATATCAATCCGGAGTGATGTGGCACAATGATCTCATCTAGGCTTATGTGGAGCCACGATCAATGTTCCATGTGTCATCTGGATTCAGGCATTTCACAAACCCTATAGGCCCATTAACACGTGACATGTGTCACCCACTTAAGAGGTCACATGTCCTCTCTTCCTTTCCACACATCATCTCTGGCATTTACCAGTTTGGTCCATGTGGCAGGAGATCTCGTAGTCTGGAGACTCAACACTCCAAAAGAACTTAGACAAGAGTCTTCAAAGTTTGAAGACTCCCGAAGTCATGAACGACAGAGAAAATCTCAGTCGTTGACAGGTAGGGGATGCGTGGCACTAGATCCTTTAGTCTGGATAATTTGAACTCCGGGGGATTTGAGGTGTGGTGTGTCGATAAGCTCCGAAGTCATGAATTAATGATATTCGTCGATTTGGAGGAGCTTCAGGACCACTTGTGACCATTGGATCTACCCTATGGTCAATTTGAATTTGACCTACTCCGGGAGTAAGGAGAGGATTACACCATGAAACCCTTGAACGTCGAAGTTGTGAAGTGATGAAGGCCGTAGATATTGAGGTCTACATGGATGCATCTTGACCGTATGATTGAAGGGTTTGGAAGGCTGTCAGCCTGAGGTGACATGGCGTGGTGACGTCACCCAGGGTGACGTGGACCCATGATTAATGTGCCACATGTCACAAAGATATGGACATTTTTGCAGACCTCTTATGCCTATTAGAGCATGACACGTGTCACCCCCTAATGAGGACATGTGTCACCTCTGGCCCTCACCGTGTTTCAGCCTCTAAATCATGCATGCCTGGCAAACGTGGTTGGTGATGTGACTGAGACTTCGCGAGTTCAGAAACTTTGGGGGGTAACATAGTAGAGGGACGTTCAACGTCGTTCGTTGATTGTCGAATGTCGAAACATCAATCATTGAATGTCGACGTTCAATGTATAATGTCGAGCATCAATCATCGAAAGCCCAAGGCCACATGGAGTTATTTTGGGAGTTCAGGGAGTATGTCTGTGGTAAGAAAAGGAGCATTCAATGTTGAACGCTAAAGACCCCAAATTGGTAAGCCCAAACAACTTCGTTGGCCATATATTCCAAACTAGAGGTTGGATCAGAGCTCGGTAATAGTCATTAGAAAGCTACAGTTCAGCAGAAGAGGATGAAGACATCGGAGGGATGATTTGAGATGATTGAAGTAAGTAGAATTTTGATGCCCCATCCCTAGAAAGGGTATTTAGGGGTCAGGTGTGTTACAAATTTGTAGCAGAGCATGGAAACAACACTTGGCCTGCTTGGTCACATACATGAGTCACATAAAAATATTATTATAAAAAATTTAAGGGAGAGGTTGTACTACCCTACCCTATCTAGAAAAGCATGATTCAGACATAGGCCTAGATAGGCCAGAGAACAATTGAAAGGATATGCTAACATGAGCCTGCTGAGAGTACCACTGTCATATGGAAGTTATCTACACAAGTTCATTGAAGGATGTATATTAAAATTCAGTTGGGATTTTACCCAACGAGATTGAATCATGCTAGTATTTGGCAAAGGAAGTGTATAATTTCTTTGAGAAATGATAGTCAATCCTACAGGAGTGGGATTATTCTGTTGGGAACTAATAGAAATACTTGGATGTGAATGGATTGAAAGGATTCGTAGTAGTAATAATTATTTCTTTAATGAAGGATTAAACATTGTGTATGTGTATAACTCCTCATGATCAAAGGAATGTGTCTGGTGACCATTCTCTGAATAGGGAGAGCATGCATAGCTCTCTAGTTTCGAAGGGAAGTGAGAAACGAATTTTGTTTCTTGGTACAAGAATTGCTAGGCAGGGTTTTTCTAATCAAGTTGATAAACAAAGTTGTAGAAACATAGAGTGATTGAGTGAGAAATCACAACAGCCTCCCTTTCTTGGTGGATAGGAAAGTAGTATGCCAGAATTCTTGTGGGAGGAGGAGAGTGACCTCTGTCCCTAACTGTTGTTGAATAGAAGGAAGAATTCGAAGTGTAATGGTTAAGACTAATTATGACCTAAAGATACTCTAGAGTTCTGAACTAGAATACTTAGTAAGTAACATAACTCAAAATTGTATCTGGGCTTTAATGGAATAGTCCAAATGTTATAAGACATTAAAATTTATTATAAATAAGGAAAAATGGTTGATTAAATGTTGATCTTGAATGTAGTAAAGGAAGTGTTGGGGAACTTCTAGAAGCCCAATAGGTCAGATTGACATCCAGAGGTGGATGATAACCATATGAAAATAACTTGGTATACTCAAATAGTTATAAGAGGGAGTTTAGGAAAAGATTCCTTTGTAGAAATCCGTTGACCAAGAATGGTTTGATGCATGAAAGAGAAGCTTGATAAGTTTTCTTATTTCCTTGGGGAACGGTTGGATTTTTCCAGATAATATTTCCGGGTTGTTTATTCATCTTATAACACCAGAGGCAAGAATACTTTCTTGTTGGTTGTTGTCATACGGAAAGAGGGGCATAGTTATTATTATGTCTGTTAAACTGGCCATGTGGATAGCATGTGAATTACTGCAAGCTCCCAAACGAGAGGGAAGCTCAATGTTGAGTATCTCTATGGAACTTGTCTTGATAATGGCAGTAACATCATTGGGAGAAGGATTTGGAAGTCTGATATGTCCATGTGCATGTATGACATGGAAAGGGTGCAAGCAATGAACTTCCATGATGTATGTTTGGGATAGGTGTCTATAGGCTTGAGTGCACGGATTTAATGCATTGTGAAGCCTCTTGATATGATGCATGATATTAATACCAACTAGGTATGAATGATATTAAATGTGCAAGTGACGCACATGTATGATGTAAGAATATATGTATACTAAAGGCACAATATGGCTTCCTTGATGAGTGATATGTAAGGAAAGAATTAAACTTTCCAAGATTGAATGAATACCATGGATGCATGGTTGACTCTATTCTGAGGAGTCATGGAAGATTGTTTTTGAATGGTATCTTGAGGGGAATGTGTTCCATTCCCTCAGGAAAGGCTATTATAAATAGATGAAAGAGTAAATGAGAAAGGATGCTATATTGTCACGACGAAAGGCAACATGATTAAGAATTTGAGGACTGCATGAGAACAATTGTGAACCATCATAAGTTAAATGATTTATGATTATGAATGTGGTTAAGTGCAACATGGATGTAAGTTAGAAAAACAAGGAATATGTGTGGAAAAATAATCTGGATGCATTACAAAGATGAATGTTTATATTCCTTATGGAATATCTGGTAAACAGTCGAAGCTAACTCAAGGTTGAGGCCATCACAGATAGACAAGGATATGCAAGAAGAAAGTTGCATGCTCAAGGAGTTCCTTGTGGAGGAACTGTGTGAAGACTCTGTTAGAAAAATGGAGTCACAACCTTAATGACTATTGAGAATTGAGTTGTGGGCTAAAATCCTATTTATATAATAATCCTGGATTACATTCTAAAACAAAATATATGAGTGGAAAACTAACCCACGAGTGTAGACCATTATGATAACCGAATGGTAATGTGCAACATGCAAAAAATCATGGCTCATTATGAACAAAAGGTTTTTTATTAAATCATCTTGATGTATCCTAAGAGTTAGGGTGAGCCTAACTGACGTTTCTCAAGGAAAAGATCTGGAAGATCACAATAATAAGTAGATTGCATAATCAAAGAAGTAAAAAGGAGGAACACTTTTCTCACCCTAAGAACTATGGATTGTTTAACCGAGTCATAGGCTTAAAGAACGATTGTGGAAATGAGTACAGTTGGAGAAAGAAGAATAAATAAGTAAGTAAGTTTGAATGAATAGGCTTGGTTGAAGCCATATTATAAAAAGACAATGAGGCCTTGGAAAATAACCCAGTTGGACTTAGGGATGATTTTAGGGGCTAAATTTTGTTCATGGCCTAATTTTCCACGGTTTTTCCAAAAAAGAGATTCTCTATTTTAAAATTGATTCGCCCAAATTCTATAGGATAAAATTATTTTACCTTAAAAATCGCCAAAATTTTATACAAACTATAAAAAATCCTTAGAAATTTGAATATTTTTACAAAAATATCGTCAAACATTTATAGTTGGCATATAAAGGATTACTAAGATTCACCAAGGATTCTATGTTTTAAAATAAATTTCCATCCTTAAAATCATCCCTGGTTGGACTGAAGGTCCTAGGATGTGTAGATGGAGTTGGGAAAAGGGAAGATCCTTAACTCCTTTCTTGTTGTATATTATGTTTTTATCTGGGACGAGAAATATGGTATGTTGATGAAAGTAAATGTTTTGACATGATAATGATGATGGTTGTATGATTGTGGAAACAATTGAGAATTGCTTGTGTCACACTCATGGAAGGATTAAGGATAATGTGATGAGGTACATAGAGATATGCTAGGACATATCTGACAATTGTTTTATTGATTTAAACGATATCATACTTTCATTTTTATTTTACATGACGACTAACATGTTTATGATGTATTTCATGTGTAGAAAGAAATTGGAACTATTGAGGAAAACAATTACCAATGATGGACAACCTCAAGCAGAGTATGTCTATGAGAAGGTGGTTGGAAAAAGATTGTTAAAGGGGATTTAAAAGCTCCCATAAAGCACCATTGATGATGTAATATTAGAGAGGGTGATAGCATCCAGGACGGGTATAAAAATGTCCATACCTATGTGGCATAAGGTATGAAGGAATTTGGTAAGAATCCATTTTGAAAATATTTCATTACCCTAAAGATATGAAAATAATTGTGAGTGGTTATTGTATGCTATTGCTAACCAAGAGGGGTATGATTCAGGAAAGAAGAATCAGAACAATAGAGAGTGGAAGTCCATGCATGGAGTAGGAGACTAGATCTTGATGCTAACAAGGCATGTGATAAACCTCACAGAGACCATGACTGAGAAGGAATCCTTGAGAAACTGTGAAATTTTCCTAGTCATATCATGGCTTGGCACGGGGGTGGCCAGAGTGCTAAGAGTGAATGCCTCTGAGCCTATGGTTGGGTGGAAAGGAACACACCCACAGTCAGTTCATTGGCTACAATCTAAAATAGATAAGTGTTCTCATACCCTGTATATTTGAACTGTAACTGTAAATTAAAGTTGGACATCCTGTGAATGTTTCAAGTATGTGCATGTTTTCTTGATGATTAGACTGTGTCCCTTTATATTTGCCTGATCATGTATTTAAGAAAGTAAGGAACTATATGGTTTTTACATGTAAATGCTCGAGCCCTAGAGTGACTAAAGTTTAAGAAGATGAATTGTGATTTTGTTGACCTCGGGTATACTTTACCATGTACATGTCAACACTCCCAATTGTTTTGAGTCTCCTGGGAGAAGGAGTCTATTAAGCTCAAGAGAAAGAATGAAAAGTGCGTACCAACACCTAAGTCTTTCAAAATTGATGAAGCTCAGGAAGGATGGCGAGATATAAGTCTCAAAAGGGAAGATCCTTTCATTTCGGAGACGAGTGGATGAGATGCATTCAGGAGGATCCAAGTTTTGTCACGACCATTGGATTTGCAGAAGGAGTGCAAGTGTTAACTCCTCGAATCCTTCAGTCCTCGCGAGTTCGGAAATTTTTATTCGTCGTAAGGGAGACAGATCCTATGAAGTCTTGAAGTTCAAAGAAAATCAGGACCATCCATCAGAAGGGATACATGTTACCATATCCCACGGTTCAAAGAGTGGCACTTCAACAGTTTTGAGCTATTGTGCTAATGGGAAGAGGAACTCCTGAAGGGCCAAACATCAAAGTCTCGAAGCCAAAAAAACCATAGATCTGTGAGTCTACATGGATAGACCTTGACCGTCATATTTATACTATGTTCAGCCTAACACTGACCAACTACGGGACTCACGAGGCGCTTTCATAGCAAAACTCTCAAACGTCGAATTCCCAAAGTACCGGGAACCATAGATATATGGATCTATGTGGTCGGATATCGACCATGAGATCCGAGGGATGTTAGAAGGATATCAGTCCGGAGTGACGTGGCACAATGATCTCATCCAGGTTGATGTGGAGCCATGATCAATGTTCCATGTGTCATCTAGATTCGGGCATTTCACAAACCCTATAGGCCCATTAACACGTGACATGTGTCACCTACTGAAGAGGCCACATGTCCTCTCTTCCTTTCCACACATCATCTCTGGCATTTACCCGTTTGGTCCATGTGACAGGAGATCTTGTAGTCTGGAGACTTGACACTCTAGCGGAACTTGGACAAGAGTCTTCAAAGTTTGAAGACTCCTAAAGTCATGAACGACAGAGAAAATCTCAGTCGTTGACAGGTAGGGGACGCGTGGCACTAGATCCTTTAGTCCGGATAATTTGAACTTCAGGGGATTTGAGGTGTGGTGTGTCGATAAGCTCCAAAGTCATGAATTAATGATATTCGTTGATCTGGAGGAGGTTCAAGACCACTTGTGACCATTGGATCTACCCTATGGTCAATTCGAATTTGACCTATTCTAGGAGTAAGGAGAGGATTACACCATGAAACCCCTGAATGTCGAAGTTGTGAAGTGGAAAAGGCCGTAGATCTTGAGGTCTACATGGACGCATATTGACCGTGAGATCGAAGGGTTTGGAAGGCTGTCATCTTGAGGTGATGTGGCATGCTAACATCACCCAGGGTGATGTGAACCCATGATTAATGTGCCACATGTCACCAAGATATGGAGGTTTTGTAGACCTCTTATGCCTATTAGAGCATGACACATGTCACCCCATAATGAGGACACGTGTCACCTCTGGCCCTCACCGTGTTTCAGCCTCTAATTCATGCATGCCTGGCGAACGTGGTTGGTGATGCGACCGAGACTTCATGAGTTCATAAACTTTGGGGGGTAGCATAGTAGAGGGATGTTCAACGTCGTTCGCCGATTGTCGAATGTCGAAACATCAATCATTGAATGTCGACGTTCAATGTAGAATGTCGAACGTCGATCATCAAAAGGCCAAGGCCACATGGAGATATTTTGGGAGTTTGGAGAGTATGTGTGTGGTAATAAAAGGGGCATTCAATGTTGAACGTTGAAGACCCCAAATTGATAAGCCCAGACAACTTCGTTGACCATATATTACAAACTAGAGGTTGGATCAGAGCTCGGTAGCAGTCGTTAGAAAGCTACGGGTCAACAGAAGACGATGAAGACCTCAGAGGGATGATTTGAGATGATTGAAGTAAGTAGAATTTCGATGCCCCATCCCTAGAAAGGGTATTTAGGGGTCAGGTGTGTTACAAATTGGTAGCAGAGCATGGAAACAACACTTGGCCTGCTTGGTCTCATACATAAGTCACACAAAAATATTGTTATAAAAAATTTAAGGGAGAGGGCATACTACCCTACCCTATCTAGCAAAGCATGATTCAGACATAGGCCTAGATAGGTCAGAGAACAATCGAAAGGCTATGTTAACATGAGCATGCTGAGAGTACCACTGTCATATGGAAGTTATCTGCACAAGTTCATTGAAGGATGTATATTAAAATTCAGTTTGGATTTTACCCAACAAGATTGAATCATGCTAGTCTTTGGCAAAGGAAGCCTATCATTTCTTTGAGAAATGATAGTCGATCCTACAAGAGTGGGATTATTCTGTTGGGAACTAATAGAAAGACTTGGATGTGAATGGATTGAAAGGATCCGTAGTAGTAATAATTATTTCTTTAATGAAGGATTAAACATTGCATATGTGTATAATCCCTCACGATCAGAGGAATGTGTCTGGTGACCATTCTCTGAACAGGGAGAGCATGCATAGCTCTTGAGTTTCGAAGGGAAGTGAGAAACGAATTTTGTTTCTTGGTACAGGAATTGCTAAGCAGGGTTTTTCTAATCAAGTTGATAAAAAAAGCTGTAGAAACATAGAGTGATTGAGTGAGAAATCACAATAGCCTCCCTTTCTTAGTGGATAGGAAAGTAGTCTGCCAGAATTCTTGTGGGAGGAGGAGAGTGACCTCTATCCCTAACTATTGTTGAATAGAAGGAAGATTTCTAAGTGTAATGGTTAAGACTAATTATGACCTAAAGATACTCTAGAGTTTTGAACTAGAATACTTAGTAGGCAACATAACTTGAAATTGTATCTGGGCTTTAATGGAATAGTACAAATGTTATTAGACATTAAAATTTATTATAAATAAGGCAAAATGGTTGATTAAATGTTGATCTTGAATCTGGTAAAGGAAGTGTTGGGGAACTTCTAGAAGCCCAATAGGTCAGATTGAAATCCAGAGGTGGATTGTAACCATATGGAAATAGCATGGTATACTCAGATAGTTATAAGAGGAAGTTTAGGAAAAGATTCCCTTGTAGAAATCTGTTGACCAAGAATTGTTTGAGGCATGAAAGAGAAGCTTGATAAGTTTTCTTGTTTCCTTGGGGAATGGTTGGATTTTCCCAAATAATATTTTCGGGTTGTTTATTCATCTTATAACACCAAAGGCGAGAATACTTTCTTGTTGGTTGTTGTCATACGGAAAGAGGGACATAGTTATTATTATGTCTGTTAAACTGGCCATGTGGATAGCATGTGAATTACTGCAAGCTCCCAAACGAGAGGGAAGCTCAATGTTGAGTATCTCTATGGAACTTGTCCTGATAATGGTAGTAACATCATTGGGAGAAGGATTTGGAAGTCTGATATGTCCATGTGCATGTATGACATGGAAAGGGTGCAATCAATGAACTTCCATGATGTATGTTTGGGATAGGTGTGTATAGGCTTGAGTGCATGGATTTAATGCATTGTGAAGCCTCTTGATATGAAGCATGATATTAATACCAACTAGGTATGAATGATATTAAATGTGCAAGTGACGCACATGTATGATGTAAGAATATATGTATACTAAAGGCACAATATGGCTTCCTTGATGAGTGATATGTAAGGAAAGAATTAAACTTGCCAAGATTGAATGAATACCATGGATGCATGGTTGACTCTATTATGAGGAGTCATGGAAGATTGGTTTTGAATGGTATCTTGAGCGGAATGTCTTCCATTACCTCAGGAAAGGCTAGTATAAATAGATGAAAGAGTAAATGAGCAAGGATGGTCTGTTGTCATGATGAAAGGCAACATGATTAAGAATTTGAGGACTGCATGAGAACAATTGTGAACCATCATAAGTTAAATGATTTATGATTATGCATGTGGTTAAGTGAAACATGGATGTAAGTTAGAAAAACAACGAATATGTGTGGAAAAATAATCTGGATGCATAACAAAGATGAATGTTTATATTCCTTATGGAATATTTGGTAAACAGTCGAAGCTAACTCAAGGTTGAGGCCATCACATATAGAGAAGGATATGCAAGAAGAAAGTTGCATGCCGAAGGAGTTCCTTGTGGAGGAACTATGTGAAGACTCTGTTAGAAAAATGGAGTCACAACCTTAATGACTATTGAAAATTGAGCAGTGGGATAAAAGCCTATTTATATAATAATCCTAGATTACATTCTAAAACAAAATATATGAGTGGAAAACTAACCCACGAGTGTAGACCATTATGATAACTGAATGGTAATGTGCAACATGCACAAAATCATGGCTCATTATGAACAAAAGGTTTGCTATTAAATCATGTTGATGTATCCTAAGAGTTAGGGTGAGCCCAACCGACGTTTCTCAAGGAAAAGATCTGGAAGATCACAATAATAAGTAGATTGCATAAGCAAAGAAGGAAAAAGGAGGAACACTTTTCTCACCCTAAGAACTATGGATTGTTTAACCGAGTCGTAGGCTTAAAGAACGACTGTGGAAATGAGTGCAGTTGGAGAAAGGAGAATAAATAAGTAAGTAAGTTTGAATGAATAGGCTTGGTCAAAGCCATATTAAAAAAAGGTAGTGAGGCCTTGGAAAATAACCCAGTTGGACTCAGGGATGATTTTAGGGGCTAAATTTCGTTCATGGCCTAATTTTCCATGGTTTTTCCAAAAAAGAGATTCTCTATTTTAAAATTGATTCGCCCAAATTCTATAGGATAAAATTATTTTACCTTAAAAATCGCTAAAATTTTATACGAACTATTAAAAATCCTTAGAAATTTGAATATTTTTACAAAAATATCGTCAAACATTTATAGTTGGCATATGAAGGATTACGAAGATTCGTCAAGGATTCTATGTTTTAAAATAAATTTCCATCCTTAAAATCATCCTTGGTTAGACTGAAGGTCCCAGGATGTGTAGATGGAGTTGGGAAAAGGGAAGATCCTTAACTTCTTTCTTGTTGTATATTATGTTTTTATCTAGGATGAGAAATATGGTATGTTGATGAAAGTAAATGTTTTGACACAATAATGATGATGGTTGTATGATTGCCGAAACAATTGAGAATTTCTTGTGTCGCACTCATGGAAGGATTAAGGATAATGTGATGAGGTACATAGAGATATGCTAGGACATATTTGACAATTGTTTTATTGATTTAAATGATATGATACTTGCATTTTTATTTTACATGACGACTAACATATTTATGATGTATTTCATGTGTAGAAAGAAATTGGAACTGTTGAGGAAAACAATTGCCAATGATGGACAACCTCAAGTAGAGTATGCCTATGAGAAAGTGGTTGGAAAAATATTGTTAAAGGGGATTTAAAATTTCCCATAAAGCAGCATTGATGATGTAATATTAGAGAGGGTGATAGCATCCAGGATGGGTATAAAAATGTCCATACCTATGTGGCATAAGGTATGAAGGAATTTGGTAAGAATCCCTTCTGAAAATATTTCATTACCCTAAAGATATGAAAATAATTGTGAGTGGTTGTTGTATGCTATTGCTAACCAAGAGGGGTGTGATTCACGAAAGAAGAATCAAAACAATAGAGAGAGTAAGTCCATGCCATCCAAAGATGAGTTATGATCCTTGCAAGAAAATGCATAATTAAAGAGTATCATGGGTACAATGACCAATCTAGGGAGATGGGGAGTAAAGTTGCTCATAGTTAGCACATTGCATGGAATTGCTTCGAGGAAATGTAGGTTTTCATAAAGGGAAGAAAATGAATTTTCATTGAGTAAGGAGGGCCTTACAATATTTTACTTACATTGTATAGGTGTTAAAGAAAAGAGAAAAGTGGATGGCCATGAGTGTTGGCACCCTAGTTACTTACATTTAGTTTCATGTGCGTTGATTTGGGATCGTGATCAACCTGTAGTAGGAAGCACAGTCTTGTTGTAAGAGTGAACGAGAAGGGATATGTCATATGGTGAAGAGGTTGGTTAAACCCCAACACACCAGAGAAGAGTGCTTGTCACCAAGTGTGGCAGCTTGGAGATCAATGCAAAGGTGCATTGGGTATGAATGTGGCCATGAATATTCGCACATTGATTAAAGTCATTTAATATTTAAATTGTATTTGGAAATTTTAGTCTGTTGAAAGGATGCTTACATAAATAATAATATTTCTCTTTTTCCTTGTACTCTTGAATAGATGAAAATGCCTTGGACTGTTAGTATGCATCATTTGAAAATATAATGTGCATGAAAACTAACAATTTGTTTAGTTGAGGAATGTTGAAGTTGCATGAGGAAAAAGGGTCTTGGATATGGCAGTATCATAATCCCATAAGGAAGACCAATTTTTCACTAAGCCAAACTGCTATGGGAAAGAAAGTCCCATGTTTGTGGATCTGGTCCTTGTATGGAACAAATATGAAAATAAACATGGAATTGAAAAATATGTGGTTGAAAGATTTGCGATAAAATTCTAAATTTGAAATTGATGAAAAATTATCATAATTGTTGTATACCTATGATACAGTTGAGATGAAATTTTTTTGTCCAGGGAGGATAGATGAAGGTTGTCAAGCTGAAAAGCATGAAAGAGGCTACTAGTTGGGACAGGAGAACCCTGCGGTAAGCCATGATCACCTTAGAATATGTTGTGTTGTGGTAACACAAGCTGGAGGGACGCCTTGACAGATCAAGTCTAAGGGACACCTCAACTGTAAGGCTCAATGAAGTCTCTAAATTATTCTTGTGCAAGAAAACCTTGGCAAGGAAAGATGGATATCTTGAGGAAATGTATAGCAAAGAAGGGAATGCCTGAGCCTAGGCCTGGAAGGTGAGTGACTGCAAGGAAGAAGAGACTTTGATAATTCTTATAAGCTGTTGATTGGGATCATGCACACAATGGGTATGTCTAGGAAAAAAATAACGAGTGAGCCAAGAAAACAAGACAACCATGTGGATACGAATCCACAAACTGCACAGATGAGTATTGTGCTAAGCTATGAAATTTATTTGAATTTTATGCAATAGTAAAATGTTTACGCATGAAAGCTATTATTAATATTCTTGTTGTCCAAGATTATTGAAGATAGGTGATGAAGGCCAAGAGTATGAAAAGGATTTGACCCAGAAAGAGGGTCAAGACTTTTGAAACAACTAAATGAGAAAGGTATGACTGGGGTTACTGAGAAAGAACATTGAGGACGATGTTCCTTTTTGAGGGGGAGGGGATTGTAATACCCCTATTTCCCCAGCTTGTAATTAATAATTAATCATGATCACCATGCTATGGCATGGGAAAAATGTAAATGTATTATTGTTTGAATTTCCAATAATTGAATATGGGGGTGAAGCCTTGAAGTACTGGCCATGATATCACTAGAGGGAAGAAATGGGAAAATTATGGAGAGGATTCATTATGGAAAATGACCCAAATTTCTCCTTGCTGAAATGATACGCCTCATCTTCTCCCCAAGAAGAAATCAATTAATAAGAAAAGGACTAGTGGTTGAAAAATCAACCACCCCCATGAATGGAAGCATGGTCTGGTTGAGGAGACAAGAGGTTGTCAGCCCGAAGTACCACAGAGTCTTGCAGATCTAGACTGACCCGAGTTTCCTTCTAACAAAAGGAACATGATAGGTCCATAACCTTCCGAAGGAGGAGAAAAGGCGAGGGTGGAATATGGACGAAAGGAGATGAGAGGAGACATATGGGAAGAGAGAGGGCGTGGGTGTTACACATTATTTTGGTCACCTTGATGATGATTACATAAACATGTGTCTAGGTTCCCAATATGATCTTTTTCCTGAGAAAAGAAACCTCTTTCCACCATTGCAAGATGCATTTTTGGAAGGCCACTGCGGGCTGCTCCCTTCACACAGAGAAGAAATCCCTGATTTCCACAGGCTACACTATAGCTAGCCTGTGGTATTTTCGTAGGCTGCTATATAGGCAGGTTGCGGCGGCACTTTAAAACTAAAAGAGGAAATAAGTTCTAGCATCTTCTAGAAGTGGAATCTTCTGGAAATATGAGGTGGCATCCTTATGGTTACGATCCTATTGACTTCTCTAATTTTATGGGATCATCCTCATCTCTTTAACCACTTCAATTTCTCCTATATAATGATAGACTTCTCATGGAAAAGGTTAGAGGTACAAGCATAAAGAAGCATAGAAAATTGATGAAATAATAGGTTGAAGACTCTGTGAAGAATCCTATTTCAAGTGATGATTGAGGTCTCCATTCATCCATCAAGATTTTGTGAAAAATATTCATGAAAATGTTAGAGAAAATGTATGTGTGTGTCAGAACAAAGGGCCACTGAAAGGGAACTGACGACATCAAGGCAATTCGGTTGTATCTTCTACCTTTCATTAATATAATACGATGGCATGTCTCTTTCCTATAAAATGATTGATATTTTATTACATGACTCCTTGATCACATGTTTAGGTTGTCATTGAATTTCACTATTGTTGCTTTCACGTTGGTTGATTTGTGTCATTGTAGATCTGATCTCACAGGAACATTGGAGTAAGGCAAGATCAACAAAGACATAAGGAAGCGATTCATAAGGTATGTTATCTATTCCTTCTTTGGTAGTTAAATTCAATTATTGTAACCTAGGGAAAGCATCTTGTTCTGTCTTGTTTTGGTCTAGATCCAAGTGGATCTAGGGGGATTAGTTCATGTCTGCATATACTGATTTACCCGTTAAAAAAATTGGCGACTCCACTGTGGAGGTACAACTTGATTGTGGTTTTTTGTTGGCCATTTTCTCATAGCGTATCTTTTACATTATGTTTCGGTCTTTGAGTCTGTGTGAGATCCAATTAGACTCAATGGATTTAAAATTTTCCTGAGACCCTTTGTCCTTTTTGAAATTTTTTCCATTTTTTGAAAGAATTTTACACTGCACCTTATAGGTAGATCGTGGAAACCTTCTATTTTTGCACCCTATTGGTTTGTTTCAGTGTGGGATTTCTGCAACCTACATGATTATTGGCCTACATAAACCACTCATTTCCGCACTATGTTATACTGCCTGCCCGTGACGGCGTTTGAAAACTTTTTGGATTGGGTCTTGACCTCTACTGTTGCCCATTTTTTTGCTTCAGTCAGCTGGAAAAGGGTTTTTAATACCAGTTCTTGATTTATTCTGATTGTTTCAACTTGATCTTGATTGATTTCGGAGATTGAACGCCTCTCTTTTGATCTTTTTTTAATTTTTGTTTTTTTATTTTTATCGACAAGGATATAATCTATGGACTTGCATCTGAGTGCTTGATCAATTAAAAGTCTTCATTTGGATTTGGAATTATAGATTGGTTACACCTTCTGGATTTCTTAATGATTGGAAAACCATTTTCTTGTTTACATTTGAAGAAACCTTTTCTTATCATTTTGTGTTTCTATCTTCATTGAAAGATCGATTTGGGTGCTTGTTGAGTGTTTCATTTTCATTGATTTCTCATCCTTTCTTAGTTATGTCCCTGTTTGGTTTTTAGAAAGGAAAAAATTAAAGTCTTTTAAATCTTTTAGGCGATCATTTATGCAAAAAATATTGGCATTCAAAAATTTTAAAAAAGAACAAATAGTAAAATTATATCATTTATGATTGTTTGGTACTGCATTTAAAAGAAGAGAATTGTACATCGTAGTTTACGTTGTTCCAGAAGATACCTTCTCCCTACTATAGATAGAATTCATTGAATGAAATTTTGCATTATTCATTTCTATTTGCATGTTTTTGGGTTGAAGTCTCGCACAACATTGGTTTCATTCCCATCTCCCTTTTGAGTAACAACAGCCTCTGAAAAACATTGCGAAATCTAAAATTCAAATAGTAACTTTCATTTTCTAGGGCTCTTTTACACCAACATTAGCTAGCCTAGAGCTTTGGAATAGGCAGTGAGACACACTCTCCAAAGCACAAAACACACAATAGTATCTTGTGATAGGGAGTGTCAAATTCCATATGAAACATTTTGTCCTGGGAAGCCCTTCTTACACAAGGGTCAATCACGAGGTCGCATTGAGAGTGACAGATTTACTCACCCTTCTTTGTCAATATCGGTGTAGATATTGTGTGTATTATGAGGGTCGCTTGAAGGTATATGCAAAATGATGAGCGGAAGCCTCTTGAGTTTATTTCGGGCTACATACCCTGCCCTTGCGTATGGATCAGACCGCTGACTGTCCCCCCAGGAATCACTGTTGTTTGTGGTAACTTTAGTAGCCTATCTTCTTGGGGTCTTACACGAGGTGAATGTGGAGGGGCAAGTCTCCATAGTACTTGGAATCGACATTGGCCAGAATCACTCAGACTCCTTGGAGGGTATACCCATGATTATGTGTGGGAGCTTGCACCAGGGCGTAAGTCCGTTAAGCAGGTCGTCAACATAAATTTTCACCCTAGCCCAACCCCTTATTGTATCATCTTCGTGATGTTGGATTTCATCACCAACTAGTGACTTCAAAATAAGGAGGTCTTGTTTGCTTGGTTCGATTCCTAGATTCTACTAATGAGTGCTACTTGTTTACATAGTTGGCCATCAATTTTTTTCATAGGATTTTTAGTTCGGCCAACATTGACCCTCCACATCATTCACATAGGATGCAGGGACTACCTACGGAAGATCCAAAAGTTTCGCAACCCTTTCCTCCTAACCCACCAGAGGTTTCTCCTCAACAGAGTGAGATCCAGGACCACGTAACTTCACAGCCAGAAAGAACTGATTCTCTAAATAGTTTTCGGATTCTTTATGAACCTATAGAATCTTTCTGCCTACCTCTTGGATGCGAGAGACATGTTCTCCACCTCAATTCAGCCAGAGAACTTGTTATTGACACCTCGGGATTATCTCCGGAGATTATCACCTACTTAGATGAGGATCCTCTTGAAGCCACCGACACAACAACTTCTAGACAAAACCCTCCTACATCAGAGACCGAAGTGGATATACCCACCACCTCTAAACCACTCGAAACATATTACACATTCATGATACCCCTAGAATTTAATACTACAATGTGCTACTATTTTCCTAGTTCAGAAACATTGTCAGTTGGCCCCAATTTAACCACCCCTCTCCAGCAGGCCCATTCTACAATGATCCAAAATTCTACGGCTATTCCCACTGAAAATATGGTGGTTGGCCAAACACCTATTGGCACACCACTTTTACCTAGTCAGATACAATCACTTCCTCTTGGGTATAGAGCATTGAATGCTTCTATACCCAACCCTGCTCAAGTTTCATCTAGAGAATATGGAGTTTTTTCTCCTCTCGAGCACAATTCGGTGATCGGTTTTATTATGAAACTTCCCCAACCCCCTTTTGGGAGGTCTTATTCACCTCTCATCGGAGGAGCCGACCCTGGTGGCACCACTCAGTCTTTCACACCTAATTACCAGATTCTTGTTGGCGGACAATTTCAACCTGGGGGCCAAACACAATCCCATTTCAGAGGTCAAATCCCAATTGGAACAAAACCGCCAATTGGGACACAACCCCCAGTTGGAGGAAAACCCCCACCTACCCCAACCTATGGACATAACATACCTACAACCTTGGCCCAGTATTGGAACTATCTTACCCGAGGTAATCCTTAACCGATTGGGGGGCAACAACCTCAAGCTAGCTCTTTCATACCCCTTAGTACAGGCCAACCATACCCAGGTCTGTCCAATCCCATTTGGGGTTCAAAAGTTCAACCCAATGTCCCTTTTTAAGGGAACATCCTTAACCAGTACAACCCTATCGGCTACATGTCTCCTCACCAACAACCAAATCTACCCAGATCTTCGCATTATACGAAAACTACTTATGGTACTATTGTTATACCTACAAGACTTCCTCCCTAAGTCATCAGTACCCCCATGTGAATAGACAGTTACCCTTCTTATCCACCCTGGACCTCCCTGATCTGTCTAGAATTTTAAATGACCATATCTGTCACTCTCCTCAGTGGCCCATCATACCAGTCAAACTACCATCCAACATTCCTAAGTTTGATGGTAAATTGGGAGAGGACCCAAATAATCATGTAATGAATTTCCACCTTTGGTGTTCATCCAACTCTTTGATGGATGACTCCGTTCGATTACGTCTTTTTCAATTAACTCTCATGGGTTCAGCCGTGAAGTGGTATATAGAATTACCACAAGGATTCTTCGCATACTTTAATACCCTAGCTATGGATTTACTCACTCACTACCATTTTCCAATCTGTTATGAAACAGGAACTGAGATCTTGAGTTCTTTCAAGAAAAATAAAGCCACTCATATTTTCGATCACATTCATGAGTGGAGATGAAGACGACATTTAGTCAAACTCGATCTTCTCGGTCGACTATTTGGAGAATGGTTCACGAAATCCTTCTTGAATGACATCTATAAATACATTTCCATGGGTGGAGTTGTCACAGAAGAATAGGAAATCAATCATGCTCAGTACCTCGATCTCGTTTATTCGCAAATGGGTACTCTTTACGATTTTCTCCCTGATGCACCTCAACATCCCCGACAACTTATCATGTTGTTGATGGTGTGATAGGAACTTTCCATGCTCAACCTCACTCCACGTAGACCTCTCACATGCCTCCCAAATCCATTGCTTCTAATGTTCAGACTGCTCCGACGCCCACCCCTCCCATCAGTAAAACTTCTGAAGTAAACGTTGTTCAGTCGACCCCTACCAGCAAGAATAAATCCAAAAAAGGGAAGGGTAGGAATAAGGAGGATAAAAGTAACAAACCATAGTCCGACAATACCAAGTCACAACCTGTTGATGATGAGGATAAATGAAAACCCCGTTACCCTTTCCTTATCTGTGGTGATGATCACTACACAAAGGATTGTTTGAGATGGGTCGAGGTCACAAAGTTCCTTAAAGGAACCCCACAACCTCCTACACCTGTCGTCTTATCTCAACCCTTCCCTTCTCAACAACAGGCTCAATTGGTCATCCATGATCAACCCTCTTCCTCCACTACCTCCTACATCCTTATGTGTAATGGTGATTCTAAGAACAATGACATCACACTTACCACCCGTGCCAAAGATTATTCTTCCTCTAAGGAGAACATTGAGGATACACCACCATCATTGGCTCAACAATCTCCCTCGATTCCATCTTCCACTGGTCCTCTTCATCTCGAACGATCGAATCCCGATATAGTCCTCTACCCTCCCCCCAAGGGCATGGTTTGAAAATATTCTTTTAATCCTCATGTGCATGCTGCTCAAAACTACAATATTGTATAAGATCTGGTGCAAGCATCGTCCATGATGTCATCCCTTGAAGTCCTTCAGAGTTGTCCTACACAACGCAAGGAACTATTAAAAGTTATTGGTGGAATTGACCCTATGGATATGAATTTAATAATCTTTGACTTGGGAGAACACATTCTGAGGTTACCCCCTCGGCTTGCATTCCAAATTCAAGTTTTAGTTACTGACCAGAAAATTTGTCGAACGATTATTGATGAAGGTGCCTTGACATGTGTCATGTCTATCGCCTGTTGGAAAGCCATTGGTTCTCCTCCTCTTACTGAATCACACAACACTCTCAAGGCCTTTAATGGCTCTGGATTTAAGCCCTACGGTGTCCTCCCTTCATTGCCTATTACGTTAGAAGGAAAAATGGTCAACGTTGAAGTTGAGCTCTTTGACGCACCTCTTGATTACAACCTTCTACTTGGTCGTAGCTAGATCAATTCTATGTGTGCAGTCGTGTCTACTCTTTTTCGGATCGTGCATTTTTTGCATCAAGGAAAAGTAGTTACAGTGGACCAACTGGCCTTCTTCAACTCTGACACACGTACTAGTAACATACCTTTCATAGCTAAGACACCCCCTGGGTACGAGAATGTCGGTGTGGGTCTACTCAAATATTCCACTCTGACGGGTACATTTTTGATCCCACCACCCAACATTCCACCACCTATAGTTGCCTCGATCAACATGATTTCCACCTCCGTTCATGAAACCCATTCATCTTTTGACCCATGGCTAATACTCGAACTTGGTGATTATTCACGCTATGGTGACCAGATACCTTTAATTCCAATTGAATCCGCCTATCAAGCCATTCAATCGACATCCCCCTCTACCCCGTCTCTTGGAGATTCATCTCCTGATCCTTTTCATGTGATTTTTCCCACAGATGAGATGATTATGTCGGTTATGTCTATGGAGTACACTCCTTGGGACGATGGACATCATCATTCCATTCTCTTCCTGGAACAACACACCCTCAAGAGTTACCAATGGATTTTGACTCTGTCGACCATTGTCATCATTTCTTCCATTCCCGAGTCCACATGGGATGTGTTATATGAAGGGAACTTAAGTAATATTTCACCCACGGTCCCCCTCGACATATCCACTAAACCTAGAGTTGTCGAAAATGTGCACATCAGAGCTTCATGTTTCACTGATGAAGTTGTCACATATAAATCCTTTTTTCAATATTTTCGTGACGTATTCACATGGAGCTATGAAGATATGCCTAGTATTGACCTCGATATTGTTGTACACGAAATTAAGACATACCCGGGCGCTAAACCCATCTGGAAAATACTTCACCCAGTCCACCCTCGTAAAGAAGCCGCTATTAAGATTGAAGTCGAAAAACTTCTTAAAGCTAGCTTTATTTATCCCATGGCTTTAACTAATTGGGTATCCAATCTCGTTCTGGTTAACAAGAAACAAGGTATGATCTGCGTATGTGTTGATTATAGGGACATTAATAAAGCTTGTCTTAAAGACAACTTTACCACCCCCTTCGTCGACCAGATTTTTTACGATTGTGCTGGGAGTGAAATCTTCTCTTTGATGGATGGTTTCTCTGGATATAATAAAATCAACATCGTGCCCATAGATCAACACAAAAATGCTTTTGTTTGTCCTTGGGGCACTTTCGCCTACTGGAAATTACCCTTCGGTTTAAAGAACGCCGACACTTCTTTTCAGCGTGCCATGTATTATGTCTTTCATGATATAAAGCACATTGTACAACCATATCTATATGACCTACCGACACATTCCATGCACCGCGTTGATCATCCGGCACACCTCTGAGCCATTTTCCTTCGATGCTGGTTCTATCGTATATGCTTAAACCCACACAAATGTGTTTTGTTTGTGGAGTATGGCCGACTTCTAGTCTTTATCGTATCTCGACAAGGGATCCAGGTAGATCCTCTGAAGGTCGAGGCAATTCTCAATATCCCTCCTCCTTCTTCGCTTCGCCAACTTCAAAGTTTGCAGGGGAAGGCAAACATTTTACGTCGTTTCATCCCAAACTATGCTAAATTGGCACTCGGATTTACTCGACTACTGAAGAAGGGTTTTGAATTTGTATACGACACTACCACTAACAAAGATTTTGAAGCCTTTAAATTGACTTTAACTCGTACCCCACTACTTTTCCCACCCGATTACAGTCGAGATTATTTCCTTTACCTCACTGCCTTAGACTCTACCATTGCCATGGTTCTGGTCCAAGAGGACGATTCTCACGAAGAACATGTCATTTATTATTTGAGTCGAAGTCTCATGACTATCGAAGCCAAGTATTTACATGTTGAAAAACTGGCCTTGACAGTTGTTCAAGCTGTCCAACGTTTCTAGCACTGTATCATTTTACGCAAGACCACTGTGATTTCCAATTGCAACCCTATGCAGTAGATTCTTACATGCCAGTTTCTAGGGGGGAAATACTCTAAATGGATTGTGATACTCTAGGAGTTTGACTTAGAGTTTTAACGTGCTAAGTCTAAGAAATCCTTGGTGTTTTCTGAATTGATATGTGACCTTCCCTGTTCTGAGACGGAAAATGTAGCAGAGGATTCATTACCCGATGAATCCATTTTTCTAATTAGTTATGATGACCTTTGGTATGGAGATATCATTATATATCTCCAGACTCAGACTTTCCAGCCCAATTTGTGTAGTACTAACCATCGTCACATACGTTACCAAGCCTATCAATATATCATCCTCGGTGATATTTTTTATCATCATGGAGTTGACTCTATTTTTCGATGATGTCTCACTTATGATGAGGTTGAGAAAGCTTTGAATGACTACCATTCTGTAGCATGTGGTGGTCACATGTCTGGGTATGCTACTGCCCAAAAGATCTTACGAGCCGGGTAATTTTGGCCTTCTCTATTCAAAGATTGTATTATTTCCGTCCAAAAATGCCACACTTACCAAACATACAAAAAAAAAAATAAGATCTCACCCCGATCCCTTACATCCTGTAATTTTTGTTGGACCCTTCTCTTAATGGGGCATCGATTTCATGACATGTAACCCTCACTCGGCCGGGGGGGCATGGGTACATTATTGTAGCTGTAGATTATTTCACGAAGTGGGCTGAGGCGATGCCTACATTCGACAACACAGGAAAAACTGAAGCCCTATTCATCTTCAATCACATTATTACATGATTTGGAATTCCATAAGCTATTGTTACCAATCACGGTAGCCATTTTCAAAGCTTTATGATGTCTGAGCTTACGAAAAAGTTGGGTCTTCGACATGAAAACTCAACCCCCTACTATCCACAGGCCAACGGCCAAGTCGAAGCAATAAACAAAGTACTTATTACCATGCTTCAATGGATTATCAGAATTCATAAAACAAGTTGGAACACGATGTTGTTCTCAGCATTGTGGGCCTATCGGACATCCGTGAAGTCAGCCACGGGGTTTACACCCTTCCAATTAGTGTATGGTTTAGAAGTTGTTCTACCGATTGAATGTGAAATTCCATCGTTAAAACTAGCCATCAAACTTCTCCCGAACACCTCTACTGAGGAGGAACATCTGTTGTATCTTATGCAATTGGACGAAACCTGTTGCGACACCACCCTAGTTATTGAACCCAAAAGAAATGCGTAAAATCCCAATACGACAAACATGTCAGGCCATGCGTGTTCTCTGAAGGTGATCTAGTTCTCCTCTATGAACAAGATCGTGATTTGCTAGGAGCCGAAAAATTTGAGGCTATGTGGTGAAGCCCTTATATTGTTAAAAGAGTGTTGGAGAAGGGAGCATATGAGTTAGTAGATTACAATGGAATTCCTTTGAGTGAACCTAGAAATGGGCTTTACTTGAAGAAGTACTACACTTAGCCTATCTCTACCTAAGCACTTGTACGTTTACTATATCATACTCTTGTGTGTTACTTTAGTGTTTTTCTACTATTTGACTTTTACCCCTGGATACTTACCCTGCATTGTGTTTGGTCTCCATATGTCGGTGTTTTTTCTACCTTATATTGGCTTCTCCGATGGTGCTAGCCGTAGTACCCAGAATTTAGCTTCTTCTACTTGGGCAATCTATGCACCCTCAAACGAACTTATTTGTATACAAGGTGTTTGTCTTGGTCGAGCGACCAATAATATTGCAGAGTATAGCACGGTCATAGAATTATTGACTAGTGTTATTTTGCTTGGGATTCGTCGCTTCATTATACGACTTGATTCGCAGCTAGTAGTACTACAGTTAAACAATGTCTATACTATCTGAAGCCCTACTCTATTACGGGTATATTTACGAATCCATCTCTTGGAACATCATTTCGATTATATTGCATATCAACACATTCCTAGATGTCTAAATACATTAACTGATGCTCTAGCTAATTATGTATTAGATAGACATTTGAGACATTTGTAATTCCAATCATATTTCACATATTGTACAAAAAATAGAGTAAACCGGTAAAAGCCTCATGTATATATATATAATGATATAATGTTTACAAAAAGAGTTTTCAACCGAAGATCAAAATATCAAAATATAGAGCCCATGGCCCCTACAAAATGGCATCATGGATTCCTCTCGCGATAGCATACTACTGCTCTCGCTACCCTACATAGTAACCGACTAAGTGAGTCAGATATGCCTATAGTATGGCATTGATAATTCCTCGGGATCTCCTCCATGGATATATCAGGGATGTCTGTCGTCAAGCCTTCCAGGTGCTGCTCTATTGCATCATAATCCTCAAGATCCCATCCAACTACTACGCATGCCTCTCCTCGCCTCTGAATAGGAGAAGAGCCTGAGGGTCGATGTGGGCCTACATCTCCATGATCGAAATTTTTTTATTAGTCTTTTGATCGGAAACACAAAAATATTAAATATTTTAAAAACTCATAAAAACATTATAAAAAGAAAATGTTTTTCTTACCTAGATCTCCCCACTGAGATCCCTCAGGGAGAACCAAATCTAGATCATCCCGAAAGTCTAGACCGGCATAAGCATAATCATCAATCATCAGGATTTTTGGTCCCAATAAATTGAAGAATGCATCATCATACTTCAAAATCCAGCCCGCCACATGCTGTGTCATCAGGTCACACCATATTTTTATTTTTGGGTCTCTCGGGGCTAGTATTCCCCATTCCACTTGTAGCCGTAGGTGTGGAACTCTTTCTAGGAAGAAATATACTAAAATGGACCCATAACTGCACTGTTTTAGGTCCCCATTCTTGCCTTTCGTGAGTTGGATTTTCATGCTGCGTAATACACCATCACACCAATTGAATACTCGAGGATCCAAGAATTCAATAGCATATTGAAAGTAACTTTGGAGTGCCATGTGTGGCGAAGCACTCCCTGCCATCCATGCAATAGTGAAAAGGATGATTCTAAGGGTCAAATCTCTCACACCTCGGATTGCTACTTTTCCTTTACGTCTTTCAACATCAGGTTCACAATGCCAACAAATGTACTCACTCATGGGAAAACCACCACCTCGACCACTTGTCAGAGTCACGCATGCCCCAGGACGTGACAACCCTGTTAGGAAATAAATATCCTCAATATCTAAAGAGAGTACATGAACACCAACGTGGAACACTTGTTTTTCTGAATCCCACATATGAACCAAATATTCTAGTAATCTTCGTTGGGATCTCATGCCCTGAACTTTGAAGGATTTTAATAGACCACATTGTTGGAGTGCATTCACAGCCCTCGGATCATTTAAAGCCATAGAATCATATTCTTCATGCTCACTCTCTCTCCATTCCAACATCTTTCCAAGCAAACACCTACATGGGAAACAAAGAAGATCTTTAGCACACTTTTTCAACATTTTTTAGGATTTTTGTTGAGTCAACATTCAGTTTTTATTTTAGTTTTTCGGTTGCCGCGATCAAGCTTCAAGTACAATGCAAAATTTTCGTGAGTGAGCCTTAATGCACCTGCATAAATCATTGATTTCCGCAAGGCCCATTATAGGCCACTCACGACAGCCCTAGTGCACGACTAGTAGTCACAAATCATCAAAAAATCTTGATTTTTTACCATCAAAAACAAAAATTAATCCGTTGAAAAGATAGAAAATGAGATGCTTACCTCTTTTACACAATCCATTCATTGAATGATCCCCTGTGGCCTCCGCAATCCATCGCCGAAGTTGAGGTAAAAAACAAGGGTTTTTGGTAAGTTTTTGACCAAGTGAAAATAAAATGGTGAAAAAGACTTTTTGCTTCTATTTATTACTTTTTTATCATTTTTTCCTAATATTTTGTTTTATATAAATACATTTTAGTCAAAAACCCATTAACTCTAAAGGTCTTGTAAGTTTTTTGTTCCTTGTAGGAAAAAATTTAGGACCTTGGACAGCGAAGTATAGACGTTTTTTTTTTCGATTTGTTTTGGTCACATGTTCAATTACTTTTTAGGGTTTTTCAGAAAAAACCTAGAGCATAGTCTTTGTTCATTCTTGGGCTCGAAAATCAATGAGAACGTAACCGAGTATACTTTTTTCATCTTTTCATACTCGTTATGGTAACACGAAAACAACGAAACCTATAGAGAACTCTTTAAGCTCTTTTCATGCTCCCTAAAAATGAAAAGATTGTCAAGTGACCTTGTTCTTTTCACGCTCGTAAAAGTATTTGAAGAAAATGTTTGATGGGAGATAATTTATCACTTTTTCAGTCTTGTCAAACTAATTTATGAAAAAGGAACTGTGAGAGTTCTCTTTAAGTGTTTTTCAGACTCTCAAAACATGAAAAACCCCCAAGTTTTCTATCTTTGGACTTGTTAAACAAACATCGAAAGGCCCGCATGGGACCGAACCACTCCTTCTTAGGGTTCGTTAAATATACTCTGAGGGATTCGTCTGAAGGATGAGATTAAATTGAAAATCATATGTTATCCTCCTCAAGCTTGCGTAAAAATAAAGAGGTACTCGCCAGAAATGGTGGGAGAAAATTTGGGAAAGGAATGTGTCTTTGTATCTGTATTAATGGCACTAAGCATCACTCTTGAACATGACACCCCTCTTCATCATTTGAATCTGGGTTGGGTAATCCATTTGTCTCTTGTCTGACCTTCTGCAAGTTTATATCTTGGGTCATCTTTAAGTCAATACTGCCAAGATCATTGTCGTGTCATTCATATGTTCAAGAGAAGTTCAACCAAAACCCTCTATCAAGTCGGTCATCTGCAATTTTCCATTCTTACCATGTGGGCCTTCCCTGTGTCAGTCCCAAGTAACATATGTATTTTTCTCTACCCTAAATATGTTACTTATTTTGTGTCATTGATGGGGGATACATCAAGGCCCTCCTCTGACAAGTCTTTTCCTGTCGACTTCAACTCATTATCCAGGAAAAATACTTAGAAATTATTTAGTACCTTAAAGCCTGCATGCCTCAATGGAAGGTTTCTTCGCTTTCAATAGTGGATTCACATTATTGATCCCTGATCGAGAGATTCTGTCAAGTGTTCGAATTCAACTCATTTATTCACACTTGTTGAATTATACTGGAGTACCTTGGGAGTCATTGACATCAATGGTGATTTCCCTTGCACTTGTTAACAGTTTTCATTAATGACTGGTAATCAAGTGGTTTCTATTCACATTTGACTTTAACATCTGTAATCACATGACTAGAATCATACTAACGAACAATGGATTGAAGACCCTGGACTTCATCATTTTTTTAGTCCAAGTTGCGATAGAGTATTTGTGATTTGTTTTGACACATAGATCCACCTTGTATGTCTCATGGCTATGTTCATACTTGAGTTCTCGATGCATGGATCCACAGTGTATTCCTAATGGCTATGCATAATCTTGTTGACATGGATCCACGTTGTATAATTGGTGGCCATGACCTACATTTATGATTTCAATCATTTACGGTCTGAACATGGGAATGCCTACTTCAGACATGGTGCGATATTCTACAGATGCTTGATTGTTTGCAGGTTCTTGATTGGTGCACCCCTAGTTCCTGACACATACACACTTATTTTACAAAGTATTTTGGTTGTCTCAAGTTCCAACCTCATACTTTGGGGGGCATTCTGTTACACATTATTTTGGTCATCCTGATAATGATTACTTAACCATGTGTTCAGGTTCCCAATATGATCTTTTGCTTGAGAAAAGAAACCTCTTTCCACCCTTACAAGATGCATTTTTGGAAGGCCATTGCAGGATGCTCCCTTTACACATAGTGGAAATCCCTAATTTCTGAAGGCTACACTATATCTAGCCCGCGGGATTTTCGTAGGCTGCTATATAGGGAGGTCGCGATGACACTTTAAAACTAAAAGAGGAAAGAAGTTCTAGCAGCTTCTAGAAGTGGAATCTTCTAGAAATATGAGGTAGCGTCCATATGGTTATTATCCCACTGACTTCTTTGATTTGATGGGATTATCCTCATCACTTTAACCACTTTAGCTTCACCTATATAATGATAGGATTCTCATGGAAGTACAAGCATAAAGAAGAATAGAAAATTGATTAAAGAATAGGCTGAAGACTATGTGAAGAATCCTATTTCAAGTGATGCTTGAAGTCTCCATTCATCCATCAAGATTTTGTGAAAAATCTTCATGCAAATGTCAGAGAAAATGTATGTGTGTGTCAGAACAAAGGGCCACTGAAAGGGAACTTGCAACATCAAGGCAATTCGGTTGTATCTTCTACCTTTCATTAATATAATATGGTGGCACATCTCTTTCCCATAAAATGATTGATATTTTATTACATGACTCCTTGATCACATGTTTAGGTTGTCATTGAATTTCACTATTGTTGCTTTCACGTTGGTTGATTTGAGTCATTGCAGATCTGATCTCACAAGAACATTGGAGTAAGGCAAGATCAAGAAAGACATATGGAAGTGATTCATAAGGTATGTTATCTATTCCTTCTTTGGTAGTTAAATTCAATGATTGTAACCTAGGGAAAGCATCTTGTTCCATCTTGTTTTGTTCTAGATCTAGGTGGATCTAGGGGGATTAATTCATGTCTGCATCTACCGATTTACCAGTTAACAGTGGGGCTCTCTAGCTAAGAAGAGGAACTGAAAGCTTGATAATTTGTTTTGGTTACTGGAAAGAACAAGAGAAAAGATCTTTGAGAACTTATAGAAGAGCATGAATGGAGAGGAGACTGTGAGCTTGATGCTGAGGAGGCATATGATAAACCTCACAGAGACCATGACTGAGAAGGAATCCCTGAGAAATTGTGAAATTTCCCTAGTGATATCATGGCTTGGAAAGGGGGTGGACAAAGTGCTAAGAGTGAATGCCTCTGAGCCTATGGTTGGGTGGAAAGGCACACACCCACAGTCAGTTCGTTGGCTACAATCTGAAATAAATAAGTATTCTCATACCCTGTATATTTGAACTATAACTATAAATTAAAGTTGGACATCCCATTAATGTTTCATGTATGTGCATGTTTTCTTGATAATAAGACTGTGTCCCTTTATCTTTTCCTGATCATGTATTTAATAAAGTAAGGAACTATATGGTTTGTACACGTGAATTCTTGATCCCTGTAGTGGCTCAAGTTTAAGCAGATGAACTGTGAGTTCATCGACCTTGGGTAGAGTTTCTCATGTGCATGTCAACGCTCCCATCTATTTTGAGTCTCCTCGGAGAAGGAGTCTGTTAAACTCAAGAGAAAGAGAGTAAAGTGCATGTCAGCGCCTAATTCTTTCAAAACTGACAAAGCTCAGGAAGGAGGGAGAGATTTAAGTCTTAAAAGGGAAGACCCTTTCGTTTGGAAGATGAGTGGACAAGATCCGTTCGAGAGGATCCAAGGTCTTTCAAGACCGTTGGATTTGGAGAAGGAGAGTAGGTGTTAACTCCTCGACTCCTTTAGTCCTCACAAGTTCAGAGAATTATGTATTCGTCATAAAGGAGACGACTCCTCTGAAGTCTCAAAGTCCAAAGAAAATTGAGACTATCCATCGAAAGGGATACTTGTCACCATATCCCACAGTTCGGAGATTCGCACTTCGACATTTTTGAGTCATTGTGTTAATGGGAAGAGGAACTCCCAAAGGGCCAAAGACCAAAGTCCCGAAGCCATGACAATCATAGATCTGTGGGTATACATGGATAGACCCTGACCTTCATATTTAGACTATGGTCAGCATGACATTGACCAACTCTGGGATTCACAAGGATTTTGCATAGAAAAAATATCAAATGTTGAATTCTCGAAGTATCCAGAGCCGTACATCTATGGATCTACGTGGCCGGATCTCGACCGTGAGATCTGAGGGATGTTAGAAGGCTATTAGTCTAGAGTGAAGTGGCCCAGTGAACTCATCCAGGGTGATGTGGAACCATGATCAACATGCCATGTGTCACCTGTATTTAGGCATTTCACAGACCCTATAGGACCATTAACACGTGACATGTGTCACCCACTGAAGGGGCCACATGTCCTCTCTTCCTTTCCACGCGTCATCTCTGGCATTTACACGTTTGGTCCATGTGGTAAGAGATTTCATAGTCTAGAGACTCTGCACTCTGAAGGAACTTGGCCAAGAGTCTTCAAAGTTTGAATACTCTCGAGGTCGCGAATGACGGAGTAAATCTCAGTCGTTGACAAGTAGGGGACATGTGGCACCAGATCCTTTAGTCCGAAGACTTGGCACTCTGGGCGATTTGAGGTGTGGTGTTTCGATAAGCTCTGAAGTCCCGAATTAACGAGAGTTGTCGATCTGGAGGAGCTTCGGGACCACTCGTGACTGTTGGATCTACCCCATGGTCAATTCGACTTTGACCTACTCCGGGAGTAAGGAGAGGATTACACCATGAAACCCCCAAACGCCGAAGTTGTGAAGCGACGGAAGCCATAGATCTTGAGGTCTACATGGATGCATCTTGACCGTGAGATCAGAGGGTTTGGAAGGTTGTCAGCCCAAGGTGATGTGGCATGCTGACATCACCTAGGGTGACATGGACCCATGATTAACGTGCCACATGTCACCAAGATATGGATGTTTTAAATACCTCTCATGTTTATTAGAGATTGACACGTGTCGCCCCCTAACGAAGACACGTGTTAGCTCTGGCCCTTGTTGTGTGTCAGCCTCTAATTCGTGCCCTCCTGGGCAATGTGGTTGGTGATGCGACTGGGACTTTGGGAGTTCGGAATATTTGGGGGGTAGCATAGTAGAGGGACGTTCAACATTGTTCGTCGATTGTCGAACGTTGAAACATTCCACATCAACGTCAAACATTGAATAGCGATGTTCAACGTAGAACCCCGAACACCAATCGCCGAAAGGCCAAGGCCACATGGAGATATTTTGGGACTTCGAGGAGTATGTGTGTGGTAAGAAAAGGGGCGTTCAATGTCGAACGTCGAAGACCCCAAATTGATAAACCAGAAAAACTTCGGGTGGCCATATCTTGCAAACCAGAGATCGGATCAGAGCCCGGTAACAGTCATTAGAAATCTACAGGCCAATAGAAGAGGATGAAGACCTCAGGGGGATGATTTGAGATTATTGCAGTGAGTATAGTTTTGATGCCCCATCCCTAGAAAGGGTATTGTTGACGGGCGAAAAAGACCGTCCGTCAATTAAGAGAGTGGAACCGGTCCGGGGTTGTCTAATAACCCAAGCCGTTTGGAATGGACCACCTTGACGAGTTTAACGGCTCCGTTGGCTGCCCTAAGGTCTCGTATGGAAACCAAAGAGAAATTATTTGAGCTAAGAAATCTAAAGGGAACTAGAAACTAATAAAACAAAGAAAAATAACTAAACTAATAAAGGAAACTAAAAACTAATAAAGCAAATTAAACTAACTACACTAATCTAACTATAAATTACTTACTTATATATACAAAATACTAACTATGATTATAATAACTCAAATCAACTACCTAATTATCAGCTATGGTGTTCCTTATTCACAAATATACAATATGGACAAACTACAGATTTGATTAAAACCTGCAAAACTCAAGTGATTGCTGCCCTGAGACAGCCAAGGGTCTCCTTTTTTATTTTTTGTATATATGAAAAAGAAATAAAGCTAACTGAAACTAAACAATCTAATATTATTTCTGAAATTAAACAATGTAATATAAATCTAACTAAACTATCGTTTATATTATACTGATTAATCAAAGCAATAAACACCTAACTAATGGACCTAGAAACGCTCCAAGTCTGCCCCGTGCAAGATGTCTTCTTAAGCTGGTTGGAGGAAGAAATTAACACCATTTAGTCCTTAAGCCTCTCGAAAACGATCATTTGTACTCCTTCTTGAAGTATGTTACAGGACAAACAAGACATAAAAGAAATCATAACAGCTTTATGATGATAAATCTCCTGCAAAAGGGAAACCTATAATACATAAAACTTATGTAACAATTCAGCCCACGAAGAAGACAAAGCTATCATTCATAAAATGAATCAATAATTGTTACGTTCTTTATTTCTTTGGAAGTAACAAGATATTTATAAGAGTAAGAAATTATATCACTTGTATTTGATTCAGATAACAAAGTAATACTAAACCATAGACAAAATGATATACAAAACTTGGAACAAAGTGTCGATATATTGAAAAGCAAAAGCTATAACAACGCATCAATTCTGCTCCAGTTT
>ML784689.1:510748-551642 GCA_009831015.1 Picea engelmannii | reverse complement strand
GATCAATACCATGCGTTATACTCATGCCAAGTGTACAGTTCGATCCAAACACCATATCCATCGTGTCAATCAATCGTTCAACCACAAGATTTTAAAATTAATCAATGCTAATACATGATTTGGAACTACGAATCATTCAACGTCTTATCAACTTACCAAATGATATACCAAGCATTAATCCAATATGATTAATTTATGCGCCTCCAAACCATTGTTTGAATTGACTTCATAAACTGACGAATGTATTCACTGCACATTGAAGTGTTTATATTCCAAAGTCTTGAGAGCATTATGATCCAAAATTGTTCATATAATAATTGAGTGAAAAGTCCATAGCAATAAGGATAAAAGCAATAAGACGAAATCCATTACAACTTTCATAAGATCAAAATGAGACCAATAAATTTTATGCCCAAAGGCTTAGCAATCAAACAAATTCAAATGCGCAATCAAGGTAAGATAAAGCTCAAGGATATAAGTTGGAGAACACCTTTAGCAATCATGTAATAAACGAGTGGTCAAGTGTCTTTTGGAGAAATTGATAAAAGACGACTACTGTCCAAACGATGAGAGAGGTATTTTCACACTTACAGTTGTGAAAATCAAATCGAGAACAAATTGCAATTGTCGTAAAAATGAGACAAAAGTCTTGAAGCGCAATGCAATGATACTTTGTCTTTAATAAAACAAGGGGTGTAGGCAGCGTTTTATAAGAGCAATTAAAAAAATGGTTGGCTGCCAACAGGTATTCAAGGGTCAGGTGTGTTACAAAGATCATTGATTCCCTTGAGTTTAAAATTCTTTAACCTCATGCTACATAAATATCATGCTCTAAGATGAATCCTATAAGCTTATTTGCTAGTGTATTTATCTTGTGGTTGTCAATAGTGTTAGGCTAGAAATATGACAATTAAAATGTATGTTTCTGGAAGATATGTATGGGAGTGATATCCTAGAGGAATACTTAGTTATAAGTCATATTTGGTGAGCCTAAAGTTACTTAGAAAAATCATATCATCAAATCCTTCTTCTTCTTCTTCTGCCAAACACCTTTCATTGTGAAAAAAATTGTTGTGGAACCTTTGGGTGGAATTGGGAGGATGGAACCCTATCATGGGAACCTAGACCATGTGGAATTCTTGTAATTGGAACCACGGTAACCATGCATCCCAAGCCATTGTCAAATTAATGAAGGGAAGTATGAAATTGACTAATTATTTAGCATTAATATCAACCGTCCATCTGATATTGGTGGTCAGGGGGAGGTTTGCGGGGTTAGGCTTGTAGAGATAGGCTCATCAAGGATTATATCACGTTGTTAATCTCGTAGAGATAGGCTCTCCAGAGATTAACTCATGGGGCAGGTTTTTGGGTTGTGGGTTATGGGGAAACCACAAGGCATGGTGATGATTAGAGCCTAAGGGAATGAGGCCACAAGCCTTGCAGGTTTTGGTCTATGGGAGAGCTCGAGGCCTTGACGGTGTGACATCCCGATGATTTAATCCCATGAGTGTGAACCCAAAGAGGACAATAGTTGTCGATCAACAAGAGAATAGATCTGTGACGTCATATTTTTTTAGGCCTAATGACCTGGTAAAGATTATGCATTTTTGGAGAGCCATGATGATCTAGACCATTGATAGAGTTTATTACCCATTGTCCAATCTATTAGATTGGCATGTCCTCTTCGAAATGGCTAGGAGTGGAAAGGATGCCACCTTAGCTTGTCGAGTTAGCATGCCACATGGGCATGCTATGTTACGGGACACATCAACAACAACAAATGTATCATAAAGTGGTCCTCTGTTGTTAGGGTCGGGATAAGTCAGAGAGGCTTATTGGTTGAGCACGCTGTGATCCGTGGAGAATCTTGGACCATTGATCCTGATTTAGCCTCGACTATCTGATCTATCAGGTAGAAACGTTGTCGCGGGTTGTTGTCTGTGGAAGGTTTTTCATGCACATCAATTTGGAGGAGCCAATGGCGTGAGGCCAGAAGCCTCACGGATTGCAGTTCGTGGGAAATTTAGCGAGGTTGAGCCCTATCTTCGTGTTGCGTGCCACGCATTTTCGAAAGGTCTAATTGATAAATTAAGTTGTCATTCCACATGAAAAATATCTTCCAATGTTGTGGGTTGCGCACTACAGGAGAAATCATTTTAGTTGGAAGGACATCTCACAAGTGAATTTCCCACAAAGAATAGTTCTGATAGTTTTACGAGTTTGAAATTCGAATGTTATAAAGATTGTCCAAAAAAATTAGCATATTAAAAAATACGAAATCATATAGATTGAAATTAATTTATATAAAATAAAAATTGAATTGCTATAATTGTACTTTATTTATGACTTAATATATGCAAGAAATTTTTCTCTTGATCTTGCATCTAACGTAATCATATATGAGAAATAGGTGATCAATTCACTCATCACTTATGAATTATGAGGCATTGCATACCCTTTAAGAAGAGGTGTAATTTAAGTTTTAATGTTATAACATTGATTATAAAATTGCTATGAATTATATGCAAATGGTTTTGTGTGACTTTGATATATATAATTCTATTATAAATTTAGTATAAATTTAGAATAGTGTAGTAGAATTTGTTATTAAGTGTTAAAAAATTGTGGGTACTTTTTATTTTTTTATTTTATGGTAGAGGGAATATTTATCTTCACAAGTAAAAGAATTTAGTTTTTTAAAAGAAGTTATTGAACTTAGAAAAGATATTTAGAAAGGAGGTCTCATACACCAATTTAGTGTCTGGTAGTGAATTTAAAAATAGATTATTATTATTATAATAATACAGCCTGAGTGGGCCTAATGGTTAAGAACATGTGTTTCCTCTTAAGAGGTCACAAGTTCAAATCCAGAGGGGGTAGGGTATGTATACCTCCGCAGACTTTACCTTAAAAATAGATTATTATTATTATTATTATTATTAAACTAGAAAAAACTAGAATTTTTGTTTATCTTATAGTTATTATGGTTACTTATTTAGTCTTATATCTTCTATCTTTTTCAAAAAAGATTGATATTCAATATTGAATTAAAAAAATGATTTGTATTTAATTTAAGACAAGGATATGTTGATCCAATATAAGATGTTATAAATTTTTTTATGATAATAATAAATTTTTAATGTTAGTTAAATAATAATCATTCACAATTCTTTATATGATGATGATAATGATTAATGTCCACTGAGACAAAATTGGTTTATCATACCTTAATAAGGTAAGGGATTACCTAAAAAAAATTATAATTTTATTAGTCCTTGTCGTAGGCATAGAGGGACTATAGAGATCAATAAATCATTGACCTGGTATTAGTTTGTGCATTGACCAGAAATATTTCCATATTATGTATTGTTGGAACAAGGGAAGTGAAAACATCGATTTTTATATAATAAATAGTATCATGTTTGTCAAGATCTGATTGGACAACGGATTGGAGGTCTTATTGTCACCTTCACTCTCCCAATGTTAAATATGCTGGCATATCCAAAGTATTTGGTAGTATTTGGTATTTTTGAATAATATATTTTATTATGCATTGGTCGAAGGTGGATTAATGCTAGCATTAGTTCGAATGTTTCCCTTAGTATTTTATGTTGGGTAGAATACATTCTCTACCATATTGCTATGTGTGATTTTTTCTTTATTGTTGCATGCTTCGAGAGAACAGGCCTGCCACGCTGCATATTTTCTTAAATGATTGCATAGGCCTACGCCCTTCGATGGTCTTGACAGTCTTAATTGTTTACCTAATAGCTCTGACAGTCTTAAATGTTTATTGTACAGATGTGTTGCAATACAGTTTCGTTCATGGTGGGCATCGTTGCTCGGGTGCTCAATCCTTGTTCGTTGCTTCGTTCCATGATTATGGTTCTTGTTTGATTCAACTTTGCAAAGTTGAGGTCCCGCACTTGCAGTTTGAAGTCTTCGTGGTTGTTCACTGGTTTGTTGTTCTTCAACTTTGCAAGTTGTTGGACCTGTTGTTGCATTCTGCAGTTATTTGGGGCTAAGCTTTTGTCATCCTTTGTTGACGGGTAAGTTTCTTTGTTCTTGTTGTTTTTCAATGGTGGGAGTTCCTGCCTCCAAATTCTATTGCATACCATCTTTGTATGTGCTTTTAGTTTTTGTTCTTGGAAACCATGCGTCTTCATATGATGGTTGTCGCGTCCACAGGTTTTCCCAAAATTGCAATGCAGAGGCCTTTACGAAAACTAGTTGGGAGCTATCACAAGAGGGAACCATCGGGAAAGCTCTTTCTATTGAGTAGAGTTATGGTTTTATTTATTTGCATTCTTTGTTCTATTTGGTTCAGTTTCCAGTGTCAGTTAGTTTTATTCTCTTCTACTATGGGGACTAGGGGGCATTGAATTTGAGAAGAAGAAGGTTGAAAGATACATACATGGATTGGTGCGCTATTTTTCTTTCCTTTTTTATTTTTCTACCTTTTATTTTTTTCCTCTGTTTTTCTTTGTTTTGATAGAAACTGAAAGTATGTAGCAGACACCTTCAAAATGACAGTTCAAGAGATGAAAGAAGTAGTAGATGTTGATTCGTAAGAAATAGATACACAGTCCATTATACATGAAAGCATTGACGTGGTTTTGCATAGCAATGGCCTTTTTAGTTTAGATTCATTCTCGTACATTGTTGGGGATTGCCATTTCGATACATTCCAGGTTCTATTGCATTTTTGGTATTCGTCGACTGACCTGCGCAATGGATTGATAGATTATTTCTTGACCTGTTTTAAAAATGGCGATGTTGAGGCTTTGCAGTTGTATGAGTATAAACTGGAATCTGATTTTCTTCGGCAGTTGCATGGAATACATGATGTCTCTATGTATTTTTCAAAGATGCGGTTGTCTGCATCTCTAGTTCTTCCTGCACATCGGAGGGGACTTTGGGGAGATACTTTTTGTATACAATGGTTGTCTAACTAGTTGAATATATTAGTTGGCATATGTTCATTGACAAGAAAAACAAGATATCTACTATTCAACAAAATTGCATCTGAAAATCCATATTGCATCTTGTTCCATGATGCCAATGTCGTTTAGTGGCCATTATGAACCTCCGTTGTACAGAAAAATGTCCATCTGCAATATAGAATTTCCTCATATTTACTTGTTCGTTATTTGCAAAGACCTTCAATTGCAATGGAAACGAATTTTGCATGGCATAGATTTCCATGGTTTACAGCTAGCAACAAATGTTTTGTCTAGTTGTGGAGATAGTTTGTTCAATGCAATTTGTTGTTTGGTGGCAGCAGAGTTCGATGTTCATTCATTATGGCTTTACACTGTACAGTCCTTTTGCAATGAGATTATAGGTGGCAACCAACAGGATTTTAGGTGCTTGCATCAACACCTTTTCCCATATCTCGTAGAAAATATGTCGACAGTTGGAAGTTGGTAGGAATACCTTGTGAACATGACGCTTCCATATGAAAAAGGGAATATGGAGGGTTGCATATTCTATTTGCTATGGTTGTCTATGATATTCAGGGTGAATATCCAGGTCTGGTCTCCCTTGCTAGATGGCACTGTCCATTCCTAGGTTACCGATTCAAATTACGATCGAACAATTGACATCCTCTCATTGAAAACAGATACAACACATATCCATTATGAACCTTTGCTTAGACATATCGGTATTCCAGGGTTCATTGTCCATGCCACCCAAACAACATCGAATCTGCATACGCGTGAAATGCTTTTTAGCGAAAATGAGACTCCTCCCGGTTGCGATATGGGCAGACAGGGCTTGAAAAAAAAAACAACATCCGTAAAATTCATGGTAGTTGTGATGACGCCATAGAGGGCTTAAACAAAAAACATAGAGTAAGTTATCACAATTTATAAAAAATTATTTGTCAAATTCGTCTGACTTGTGATAAGGCCATAAAGGCCTTGAAAAAAAAATGTAAAGTAGTTTCTGAGAAGCTGGGTGAGAGTGAAACTCATCCCATTTTCCACCAGCTCATCTTTCCCTTGAGCAAGAAACATAGATTAAGCTACCACAACTTGAAAAAGGTCATGCACGAGAGAAAAAAATACATTGCTACACTTCCTTTTAGAGAGAAACTCACATATCACAATGTAAAGAAATTTGTTCATGCAGAACAAAACATAAACAGGTGCGATCGCATATCCCAGAATGGTCATGCAACTGTGCCAGTTCGTGGTCTATAATCAACACCATACAGTAGTAGCAATGAAAACCAGGAAACACTTTCTACCCACACTTCCCTACGAAAGAAAAATGAAAGACAGACCTACGTGAAACAAATGAAAGACACTCCTTCCATTGCATGTGAAATTTGTGAACAATTGAATTTTTCAAAAAATAGTAAGTCTTGCACGCTTGATTTGCAAGCAGAATACCTCTAGTTGACAGCGCACAATAAACCATTTTCCAGTGGGAAAGTTTGTCTTCCATGTAAATGATCGCTTGAAAATGAAAAACCACCACAGTTTGCAACCCCTGACCGAATAAGATGTAAGACACCACTAGAATATGTAAGTGCACTTACGAAACTTGAGGAGAGACTTGTGTTTCTGAGAATTGCATTTGCTCAAATCATACCTTGGGGCTATAAACTACCCTAATGGGCTTAACATGATCAATTATTAATGTGCATGTTTAGCTAGATGTTGTGAAAAAAGCATTGCCACAATTCATTAATAATATAATTACAATCGCTGTGGCTCTGAAAAGACGCTTGTGATACAAAAATGTGTATCAGACAGGAAAAGTGCATGTGCATGTTGTTATGAAAGCATTAAAGGAATTATGTTCCAAGGTGTTGTACAAAGCAGAGAACATTTGTATAAATGGAAACTGGAACAATGTTCTCGTAGAGGAACATGGCAACTCTACAGACACTCTAGAAAATCCTAGTGATTTTGATACAAGTGATGAATCAGAAAACGAAACAGTTGTTGAAACATTGGTGCATGGATTCATTGATTCATAATGCATTTGTGACTTGCAAGACAAAATTTTTGAAATTGCACCTAGCGAGGGGCAGCATCCACTTGGAATATTCAAGGACAAATTTGCTAAGGAAATTAACTTTCCAACAATATTCTACGGAGATCCACATGGCACTGATATTACAGACTAATTCAATTATTATAAAATAGTCTGATGGGAGCTATTACATTCAAGCAGTTACTTCTCCTGTCACATAACAAATTTGTTTTTCAACACAATGCGCATAATAATAGAGCAATTTTTGTCCTGCATGTGGGTCCGAATAAGAAAAGGCCAGCTACAAGGAAGAAAGTTGTTGGCCAAGGATGTGAAGTACAAAGTAAACCTAGAAAAAATTATGAAATCTGATATTGGATACATAGATTTCAAGAACATCTGCACCTCTCTCGACTATTTGCAACAAAACAAAAAAAATATTTTTGCAATGATCCGACAATTGGGCCCACCAATATTTTTCGTCACATTTACAAGTGCAAAGCATTGCTGGGATCCATTGGTGGTTTCCGTATCTGACCTGCATACCAATAGGAAACATAAAAAAGAAACCGATACACTGGAAAATAACGACATTGACTACCTCATAAGAAAAGACCCGGTCACATGTACTTGATACTATAGACATAGAATAAATGCTTTGAGATAATTGATATGCCATGATGAAACGTTTTTTGGAAAAATATCGAACTACTTTTTTGTGATTGAATTCCAGAATAGGGGAAATGAACATGGCCATGCACTGTTGTGGATAGAAGGTGCACCGATCTATGGAGATGATAACAGTTCAGAGATTGAACAATTTGTGGATAAATACATAACATGCAACACAGATCATTTGGATCCAGAACTTGCCAAATTCCATAGACATTACCATACAAGAAGTTGTAGAAAATCAAAAAACTCGCATTACAGATACAACTTTCCCATGATGTCATAAGAGCTACAAGAATCATAGAGCCAGTTAGTTTAGAGGACAATGTTGTTGTTGAGAAATCTAAATCATTTTTCACTTTTCTTGAACAAGGAGGATTTGAAAAAATGATGAGCTTTGATGCCTTCTTGACATAGGTAAATCTATCAGAAGATGAGTACATCCAAGCCATACAATGTACGCTTAGGAAACTAACACTTTTCCTTAAACAAAAACTCTCTCATATTTGGAACAACAATTTCTCCAAGGACATGCCAGCTATGTGGAAAGCAAATACAGATGTGCAGTACGTGCTGAACGCATATTCTGCAACATCATATTATACCTCATATATGATGAAGATTGACAAATATATGACAAGTGCATTCAGAAGAATACCAAAAGAACATGAAAGAAGCCATATTGATGCCATACAAATGATACGCACACTTGGAAATACATTGCTTAATCTTCAACAAATGTATGCTCAACGAGCAATTCACATTTCCCTTTCCTTGCCCCTCACCATGGATGATTTTAGGGGATAAATTTCTCTCATGGGATAATTTTCCATGGTTTTTCCCAAAAAAATATTCGCTATTCTAAAAATGATTTGCCCAAATTCTATAGGATAAAAAAATTTTAACTTAAAAATTGCCAAAAATTTATACAAACTATATAAAATCCTCAGAAATTTAAATATTTTTACAAGAATGTCGCCAAACATTTATAGTTGGCATATGAAGGATTAGTAAGATTCTCCAAGGTTTCTACATTTTAAAATAAATTTCCATCCTTAAAATCACCCTTACCCCTCACTAGTAGTTCAAGAAAATGTGTCTTCATAAACACATCTCCACTTGAAAAACACACATTTGTGCTTAAACCACAGGTTTTGCTGCAATAAGAGCCTAACAATTCAGATGATGTGGTATGTCATGCTCTTATTGATTATTATGTCTAGTGTCCATCTCCTATTAGACATATCTTCTTAGTAGAATTCGTATCGCATTACAAAAAAAATGGTACACCCATATCAAAAAGAAAAAAACCCTCTGTGATACAGTTTGTTAAATACAATAAACATTGTGACTATGGAAACTATTGTAGAGAAAAATTGTTGATGTACATTATGTTCGATGAAAACGAACAGACATTAATACATAACTTCTCTACATGGGAGGTTGTGTATCAATGAAGCTAGATTTACCTACAATGTTAATCCAACATGGGGTTATCTAGAAGTTTCACTTAATGACCTATAAAACCCTGGTGATCATGATGAGACATTCATAAACACAAAAACAACCAGAACTCCTTCAGAGTCATATGACTTACAAGCGGATTTGCCTCGCCCTCCAGCAGATGGAAGTGAAAAACATATCAATCTTGATTTTCAAGTTACAAAACATCCTTTCCTAATTGAAAATAATGAATACCACATAATAAGACGTCTTTTGAATCGCGAACAATAAACAATTCTAAAGGGCATTGCTATTAAAAGACGCTTGAACATGAGCAGTCCTGTGCACTTGTTCCTTACAGGCGGAGCAGGAACATGCAAGACATTCACAGCCAAAGAATTTTTCTATATGCTTATACGAATCTATGATTCAAACAATTCCTCTGAACCTATGAAACCAAAGTGCCTAATAGTTGCATACACATGAAAAGTTGCATACAATGCTGGTGGAACAACAGTCCACTCTGCATTTTTAATGCCTTTTAACAAGTCGTAGTTTCTTCCACTTAGCAAGGAAATGTTGGATACATTATCTAAGATTTATGAGGAACTCCAACTTGTCTTTATAGATGAAGCATCATTGATTGGGAGTCGGTTCTTGTATTCCATTGACAACCGACTAAGAAGCATAAAACATGTGCAGATGAAATACTTTGGAAACATTGACCATGATATTCTGTGGGGATATTTACCAGGCACAACCCATCCAAGATTCTTTGATATTTGAACAAACTACCATTAACATGGAAACAATCACCCATGAATTTTGGATATACAATATTAAATGCTTTGAGTTGCATACTACAATGCACCAGACAAATGAAACATTCATTGCAATTCTGAATAGAATGCGCACAAACAACCAAACATATGATGACTTGACCTATATCAATTTGAAATGCTTGTGGCCTGCACCAACAGACCCAACGTTCCCTTACTTGTTCTATAGAAATAAGGATGTTGCAAAGCATAACAACCGCATGTTTCCGCTCATGCCTAGCGATGATATTATCATCAATTTGATTGACCTGGAAGAAGACAACCATGGAAATGCGCCACGTCATGAACATTCAATCACTTTACCTTTGCAGCTTGTACTGAAATTAGAAATGTTGGTTGAAATATATGCCTGTAACTATGATTCACAGGATGGCTTGGTGAATGGTGCAGATGGAATATAAAAAGGCTACATGAAGACAAAAAAAGTGGATGTCCTTTGTATTAAGTTCCATGAACCGCATATAGGTAAGAGACAAGAAAGCAAGTTGTGTTATCTATATAATTCAAACACTGGAAGCGATTGGACACCTATTTTGTGAATATCGAAACCAGTATCAACATAAGCAAAGACAGGTCAACTGAAGATTCGAAAATAGTTTCCGATTAAACTTGCATGTGCATGTACAGTCCACAGATCACAAGGACTAACACTTGATAATGTTGCATTTCAGCCTGCTGGAATTCACATACATGGACTTGTATACACAGCATTGTCCCGTGTCAGAAGCATAGACTCCTTGTATTTACTAAGTCCTTTCACAAAAGATAACTTCAAAGTGAAACATAAAGTTGATATTGAGATGGAACGACTCAGGACCACCGCAAAATGGAAATTGCATTATGATTACCAATCCATACAAACAAATTCATCTGTATCAATTCTCTCGCTTAACACATGCAGCCTAAATGCACACATGGATGATATGTTGAATGACTATGATTTAATGCAATCTGATATTCTATGCTTGCAGAAAACACACATGGCATTATGCATGCAGAACAAACAATTCCCAAATCACAATTGCATATCAAGCTGCATTACACATGGGGTGATGATACTGGTGAAAAAACATGTACCAATTTTGGACCATATACATATCGAAGAAAAGAATGTTGAACTGGTGCTTGCAAAAAAAATTCTCCTGAAACAGAAGTTGCAATACTAAATCTGTATGCTACTCCCCATGCAACATTCTCCAACATAGTACATGTTATTTCCAATGCATTGGGCCATTTCCATCTGAACGGACCCATTGTACTTGTAGGAGACTTCAATATTGACATGCTACAAAATATTGGCAGAACAAAAGAATTGGAAAACTACATGTGCAAATACAGTCTCTGCTTTCTTTTGAACAACACAAGCCATCTACAAAACACACTTATTGACCATGTTTGGTCCAATGTGCCCATTCCTCAATACAATATGTTTGACTTAGACACATATTGGTCTGATCATGATACAATTGGTATTGCACTTGAATTATGACATATACATCACACGTATTGCAAACTCATATTTCTATATTTCAAAGCATATGTGTATCCCTGATTTGTACACATATCGTTCTGGTGAGTATACAGATAGTGCTCTACTTGAATTATAAAATATACATTGTGCAAAAAAAAAAAAGGGGTACATCCTCCCAAAAGCTATTTGTGACTCTATTCATCTTATTCTATTTTTTCTTATATATATGTACATAGTAGTTTCCTTTTTCTTGACATCTGAACTTATGTTCATATCCCTTTTGGTTTGTACTTTTGTTGATAGAAACAGAGAGGAAAACTAGAGGGCGCAAAGAACTCTTGCCCATAGATGTAGACGAATCCATGCAAAGGTGCATTCTTTTTCTGCCCGTGTTCCATAGTAAACAGTTTTTCGTTTACTTTGTTTGTATTTGTCAAACTTGTTTGCAGCTATGCTTTTTTTTTTTTTTGTGCCGAGAGACCACTACGTTGCACATCCGTAATCCAGTAGAAATGCAATGTTGAGCTAGCCAGCCCGCAAATCCATTTGTAAATATGTATATCGCCCAACTATGACTACTATTTGCAAGACACGAAACATTAGAGGCACAATGTATAGCCCGCAAGTGCGCTATCCAAATAAGTGGCTAAGTATGGAATAAGGGATCTGTGCATATTTGGTATGTAGTGCTCGTTTCTGGGAGCCCACCAAACCTGGAGTCTGTCAATTTGTATATTGCGCAAATTAGTAGAAGTAGAATGTTCAGTTGGCGAGCTTGCAAATCCGCTTCTCAGTTGACAAATGTTGAATCGGACAGCCCACAAATTCACTTGTTAATTTATTATCATAAGAAATTTGTAAGGCAGCGAATAGTAGAGGCCCATTTTTAACCCCTCTAGCCCGAAAACGCGCAATCTAGAAACTGTACATCGTCTATAAAATCTCAGCCACCCCGCAAGTCTGCTAGTCAATTTGTATATCGCAGAACTGTATGTGTTATTTGTAGAACATAGAACAATAGAGGCCTATTTTTTGACCCCTCCCACCCGAGAACCCGCAAGTATGGAATACGATATCGGTACATGATGTATAAAATCTCATGTTCATACTTTATAAAGGTACATATTTAGGTTTGCCTCATTTCTACACACACTGATCTGGTAACTACAAAGTTGGTGTTGCACATGAATTATTAAATGTGCACTGAGAGTCGGACGAAGCCCTTTACTTTTCTTAAGCAATTTTGATGCCACTAGCTCGAGAACCCAATTTCTATATGATGAAAATCAACCCAATGTATAGGCCACAAGTATGTATTTCTAATTTGTGGGAGCCCTCCAACCCTGTAGTAGAAATTTGAGTCGGCCAGCCCGTAAATCCGCTTGTCAATTTATTATCATAACCTATTTGTAAGTCACCAAACAATAGAGCCTTGTTTTTTACCCCACCAACCTGAGAACCCGCAATCCAAAACTGTGGATGGTCTATAAAATGTAAGCCACCCGCAAGTCCTCTTGTCAATTTGTATATCGCGAAACTGTGTTTGATATTTGTAGAACACTGAACAATAGAGGACTTCTTTTGAGCCCACCCGCCCGAGAACCCGCGATCCCGAAAGTGGCCAAGTATGAAATGCCATATCCGTACATGCTCTATAAAATCTCTTGTCCATACTTTATGAAGTACATTTTTAGTTTTGACTCGTTTCTACACATATTGATCTGGTAACTACAGAGTTGGTGTTGCACATGAACTGTGAAATATGCACTGGGATTCAGATCGAGCCCTTTGGTTTCCTTAGCTGAACAATTCTGACTCATGTTGTTTCTGTCACCCTCGCACGTGTGCATAATAATAAATAGTGCTTATATATATATATGTGTGTGTGTGTGTGTGTGTGTGTGTGTGTGTCTTCTTTCTAAATCTTTAATGCTAATAGGTCATCATGAAAGCACTGTCTAAACTGTCATTGATGTGTGCAAGGCTCAAGAAGTTCTACCATTAATGTAATTTTTGTGAAGGCTTTTCTTATCCCCTCCCAGTCATAGTTTCAAATGCCATGAAATGTCATTCACACACCGCCAGCTTGCTTCCTTCATGAAACCTCCAATCTCTTCCTAGTCTTAATTTCAAATACCATGGAATGTCATTTGCACGTCACCATCTTGGTTCATTCACGAAACCTCCAATGCTTAAATGTTCTTCGTCATAATCCCCACCTTCACACTTCTAAGTATGTAGTAATTACGCTTTACTTATAACATGTCACCATAAAGCATGCATAGATATTGTCATTAATGAGGAGATTTTCCACTCGCACGCATTGAAGTAATGTTTCTGAGGGGTTATATTGTCCCCTCCATTTCTTCATTTTAAGCAGCGTCTGGAGAAAACCAACATTTTCATAAACTACTGGTAACAACTCCACAACCGTTTTGTAGAGATACAATGAACATCTTCCTCACGAGCTTCCCATGTAGAAGAAGGGAAAAACAATTGTAGGTGAGGCAGAGCAGCCCGAAATTTACAATGAAAACATGGATCTTGATGTTGATCTGGAAAGCATATTCTACAACCTTGATCAGCCCGGAGATGCAATTCAGCATGCCTACTCAATGGACATGGTTAATACCAAATTTTTTGATGAAGATGAATCCTTCATATTCCAAAGTGTTGTTTTTGAAACCGAATCAAAAAAATTAATCATTGAAAAAACAGATGTAAAAAATAAGAAAAGAAAACATCGTTCAGAACTTAACCTTGCCAATATGCAGGGATCCAAAATCTCTCAACTTCACATGGAAACTAGAGATGTTCTTTATGATTTCGTTTGAGTCATTGAAGCCAAAAATGATAGACTAAATAATCGGATTAAGGAATTAGAGGAAGCTTTGTTTCCTATGTCATTGCTTCGCATTTCTTTGGAAATTTCTATGCCTGCGACTATGTGCACCCCTACAACAAATCTAAGAGGGTCCTCCATCTTCCTTGCATCCTATAGAGGATATGTGGAAAAAAATATCAACAAAAGAATGGAACTGATTACTAAGGCCTGGAAAACATCACAGAATATGGATTCCCTAGGGAGGAGGGCACATAACTTGCTCCTACTTCTGCAGACGGATTTAAAAAATGAGGAAACTTTCTATATGCACACGGTGATCCCTTTTGCCTTTCATTTCAACAACATGCTAGAGATGACAAGAAGACAACATGATCTCTCATCCAAAAAATGGCTCACTCAATTAGAAGCATGCTGGAAAAAGAAAGTGAAGAACCTGTATCTCATCGTCCAATCATGTGAGCAAGCAATATAAAAGAAAGAAACATTATTCACAAAGCTCACCAAAATAGACTTAGCAGGAAAGACAAATAGCTTCTAGGGCCCCAGCTTAATTCTCAACTCGTTGGTGTTAACCAAGAAATCTTTCGATAAACAAGTTGATAATTTGAAGGCCTTGTCTTTAGAAAAGTTTTACAGGATTGTTGAATATCATGAAGAAGAGGTGGACAATTGGCTAGTCCAGTATTCGGTATAGAATGGACACATTCATGAAGCTCTATGTCAACTTTTGATTTATCTAAGCGAATTAGAAAATGAACTTTTCATCATTCAAATCCGCAATGACATCAACCTCTCCCCCTTGAGAAGCTATATTGAAGAGAACATGAAGTAGGTCATGGACGAAATCCAATAGGCAAATGCATAAATCCTTTGTTATCAATCCAGTTATTCAAGTTGGTCGCCCACAAAAAACTAGTAGCGAAAGACAGCAGCGAAAGACATGACCAAGCAAATAGAAAAATTACTTATACGTACCATCCCTGTAAGTGTATATTTATAGTCCTTTCTTTATCAATCTAGTTATTCCAACTTTTTTGAGTAGAAATCTATAGCCAAAAACTGATCTTCCCATTTCTACTTTTCAGGTATTACATTCTACTGTGTCCAACTTCTTTCCACAGTCCTATTTCTTGTACATATTTCTGTTATGGTTCGCGAGAGCCCCAATCCCAGACTATATAACAAATGCACTTACATTTCCAGGGATATGTAAAAAACTATTATTTTTTTCATATATTCCAAATAAAGCTATTCTTTTCTCTCCTTATATATTTATGTGTTCCTAGATTTTTATCTTCAGTTATGCTGAATGTGAAGTCATTTTGTTTATTTTATCTCGATTCTCATTTTTTCTTATGCATTTTTTCTCCACCCTGGTCATTTTCAAAATAAAGTATGACATAAATCACTCACTCAAATTTGAGATATCATATTTCACACACACACACACACACACATACATATATATATGTTTCTTTAAATTTCCAGGAATATGTAACACGTTTCATTTTTTTCTATATATATATCATAAATTATGTTCGTTGTTTATTTTGTGCTCAAACGTATAGAGAGTATGTCATTTCTTGCATCTTTGCCACATGTCCTTCATACTTTTGTGACAAAGGCCCTTAAAATTAAAATAGTCTGCAAATCCGCCTGTCAATTTATATATCATGGACCTGTGGGTGGTATTTGTAGACCATGGAACAACAGACGCCCAATTTTCAGTCAGCCAGCTCGACAGACCGCCATCCAAAAACTGCCTAAGTATGGAATTAGGGCTCCCTGCAAGTATGGAATGAGTCCTCCTTGCATGCTCTATAAAATCTCATCCCCATACTTTATAAAAGTACATACTAAATTTCAATTTCTTCTATCCACAAGCCCATGTTTTAAACAAAACTACTTCGAGAATGTTATTTATTTGGTCCTCTTCTCCATCGCCCTTTGTAATAGACATTGGTACTATCCTTTTTGTACATTTTTCCACCACCATATGTAAAACCTATGTAAAGAACACTGATTCACGAATGCTAAATTTCTGGGACACGAAACCCTTGAAATTCAAATAGTCTGCAGGTTCCATTGTGAATTTGTATATCTCAGAACTCTCGGTGCTATTTGAAGGACATGGAACAACAGAAGCTTGATTTTCAGGTCCCCAGCCTGAGAACCCGCTATCCAAAAACTGGCTAAGTATGGAATGAGGGTTCCTTCCATGCTCTAATTCAGGAACACTAGTTTTTTCCTTCTTTTATGTGTTCCTAGAATTTTATCTTTAGCTATGGTGAATGTGAAGTCATTATGTTTATTTTATCTCAATTCTCTTTTTTCTGATGCATATTTTCTCCTGCCTGGTCATTTCCAAAATTTAGTATGACATAAAACAGTCACTCAAATTTCAGATATCATATTTCACACACACACACACACACACACACACACATATATGTTTATTTAAATTTCCAGGAATATGTAACACGTTTTATTATTTTTTTATATAAATGTCAGAAAATTGTGTTCGCTACTTTCTTTCTACTCAAATGTATAGAGAGTATGTCATTTCTTGCATCTTTACCACATGTCTTTCATAATGTTTGCCACAAAGGCCCTTAAAATTAAAACAGTCCACAAGCCCGCTTCTCAATTTGTATATCACATAACTCTGGCTGCTCTTTGTAACCCATGGAACAACAAAGGCCCAATTTCCATCCCGACAGCCCGAGAACCCGCGATCCAAAAACTGCCTAAGTATGCAATCAGGCCTCCGTGCAAATATGGAATAAGGGCTCTGTCCTTGCTCTATAAAATCTCATCCCCATGCTTTATAAGAGTACATATTTCGTATGTATAAAAGTAAATATCTACTTTTAAAAATGATGTATTTTTTATGTATAGTTTATGGTCTCCAAGAACCTATAATTTCATAAATTTCAATTTCTTGTGTCAAGGAGCCCCTATTTTAAACAAAACTAATTTGGGAATGCTATTTATTTGGCACAAATATGTAACAGACATTAGCACTATACTTTTTTCCCTTTTTTCCACCATCGTATGTAAAACCTATATAAAGAAAACTAATTCGCAAATGCTGGAGTTTTTGGAAATGAGCTCCTTAAAATTCAAATAGTCCGCAAGTCTGATTCTCAATTTGTATATCACAAAACTGTTGGTGCTATTTGTAGGACACACAACAACAAAATCTCGATTTCTAGGTCCCCAGCCCGAAAACCCGCAATCCAAGAACTGAGTAAGTCGAGAACCCATTTTTTTAAAGAAAACTAATTCGGGAATGCTATTTTTTTCATCCTTTTGTCTAGCAGCCTATGTAATAGACGTCAGTACTGTTTCTTTTGATTTTTTGACCACCAGCATATGTAAAAAGGAAAACTACTTCGGCAATGCTAAACGTGTTCGACACGAGCCTCTTTAAATTCAAATAGAACACAAGCCCGATTGTCAATTTGTATATTTCGAAACTGTAGGTGTTATTTGTAGGCCACGGAACAACAGAAGCCCAATTTTCATCCCGCCAGACTGAGAACTTGCCATCAAAAATTCAATAGTCCGTAAGGCAGCTTCTCAATTTTTATATCGCGAAACTCTCACTGTTATTTATAGGGCACAGAACAATTCAACCCACAACCCCAACAACCCGCAATGCAAAAATTCAAATAGTCTGTAAGACCACTTGTCAATTTGTATATTGCGGAACTCTCGGTGCTATTTGTAGGACACAAAACAATATAAGTCCAATTTTCATCCTGCCAGCCTGAGAACCCATGATCCAAAAATTCAAATAGTCCACAAGACCACTTCTCAATTTGTATTTCGCAGAACTCTCGCTGCTATTTGTAGGCCACAAAACAACAGAAGCTCAATTTTCATCCCACCACCCCGACAACTCAGAATCAAGCTTCAGTACATGCTCTCTATATCTACTTAATCAAATTACATATTTGATATGTATCATTTCTCCTGTCCACGAACCTATAATTTCATATATTTCAATTTCTTCTGTCAAGCAACCCTTGTTTTAAAGAAAACTAATTCGGTATTGCTAATCTTTTTATGCTTTTCTCCATGAATCTATGTTACATACGTTGGCCCTTAACTCTCAAATAGTCCACAAGTCCAATTGTCAATTTGTATGTCGCGAAACTCTGGGTGGTATTTGTAGTACATGGAACAACATAACCCCAAGTTTCAATTTCATTTGTGGGTCACGGATTTCATAAGTTTCAATTTCTATTGTGTCCACGATCTCTTCTTTGAAAGAAAACTAAGTCAGGAATGCTAATTTTTTTTGTGTTTTTTGTCAACAAACCTATGTAACAGACATTGTGACTATTTTTTCTGGTCTTTACCCATGTACGCATGTACTTCAACTTCTTGTCCACATGTATGTACTTCGTCACATTTATTCCCTTTTTCACAGATGGGGTGCTAGTAGAGCACACACATCGAACGAAGCAGCCACGAGTGATCCTTCATGGCACCGACCACATGACGACCGCATGCCACTCCCTCCCACTTGCCTCGTGACTTTATGTTCATCTTGTTGGAGGCAGGGCGCCATTACTCTCAGTGCACCCTGCTCTACCTTCACATCCTTTCGATGGACCAGCACCGTCGTTGGGCCTTTACTTTGTGAATGTGGCCATTTATGGAACCTCAGTAGCTCCCCTACCTATTTCAATTGCTCCAGCGGCTCTAGATGGCTCATTCTTTCCTGGTTTTTCTTCTTAGAGCTTGGCCTCCTGCCCAGCCTTTCCCTAATCTGCTTTTTTCCTCTCCTGCCTTATTCCTGGCCCATTTTCACCCTCCCATTGTCCCAGAGATGCCCCGGATACGAGGTAAGTCGAAACACAGACTAATCTCCCAGCCAAACAGACCCCGCCTGGTCCTTCGTCCCCCGCCTGCTCCCTCCCTATTATCCTCCTCCTCTTTGCCCACCTCATCCTCCTCCCTGGCACAGTCGACTCAAATTCCCACTTCTCTCCAGCCCCTTCCTGTGCCCCTTGCCAACAACATGGAGGAGCTTGACTTCTCAAGGGCCTCACTTAACTACAGCCCAAGACCTTTAGGCAATTCAGCATCTGTTTCACACCCAGGCCCTTTAGCTCCTCCCAACTCTCCCGCCAACCAGTCGCTTTAGGACCAGCCTCACGACACCCAATTTCAGATGGATGGTCTGGAAGTTAGTCAAAACTCGTGACAACAACCCCAATCTCAAGCTGGTTCCAACGCTGACCCAGAATGCGAGTGGAAAATAGGCCTTACATTGGTGCAGAGCTTGGTATTTGACCTTCATCAGGACATTGACGACCTTTGGTTCCACCTAGAGACCCTGGACGACAAAGCCTCTCAACTCCTGCAGTTGCTCTCTGCATTACACGGTGCTCATCACCTTCCAGCAGAGGCAGCCGAAGCAGCAACAGGCCAACCAGCAGCAACCTCGGCACTAGTGTTGGCACTGGAAACTTTGGTCCACGCAGAGGCAGACTGTGAGGAGTAGAGGCTTCCATCACGTCTGGAGGATGCCATGCAACTGGACCAGACACCAGCCGAGGAGGAGCCGCCTCCTCCCGGGGACACGACATTTGGTTCCTTTTGCATGGTCGCGTCGTCGCACTACAGGTCATACCAGTGATCTATGTGTTGTTTTGGTCTGTTGTTTTGTCATCTGCATGGCGACCTTTCATGCATTTCTCCATGGTTATTATAGTTATGATGTCTACACTTTCCACAATTGTAACGACCACCCTTAGGGGCCAAAATTTTGAACTCTTTTTGCGTTAGTAACAGTCTAGACTTCAGTTACCAAGCGGTTCGGCTGGCTGAGATGATTTCCCCTTAGGGCAGCTCACTATTTACAACTTGAAACAATGCAAATTCTTTGTAGTCCTTCATTTTGACAGACTTTTATACAATCTTACTTATAAAAAAAATATATTAAATAAAATTTAAATAATTGTTTATACTATTCATTAAGTAAAACATGTTATAGCATTATATAAATTACTCTAAATCTCCATACAATGTTATAATATTCTATAAATTGCTCGGTCTCATGTATATGACGGAATTTTTCGGTGCAAAATGTATATGGTGGAAGTCTTTGGTACAAAATGTATATCACGTAACACGTTGGACATGAAAAGTGTGAACCCGCGACTCTGCCAACCTGCAACTCCGTAATTGTTCCATGCAAAAGTTTTTTAGCATTATACAAATTACTATAATTCTTGGTACAATGTTATAATATTCTATAAATTACTGTCTCATGTATATGATGGAATTTATGGGTGCAAAATGTATATAATGATAGTGTTGGGTACAAAATGTATTTCACGGTAGTGAGAAATGTGAACCCACGACTCCGTCAACCTGCCACTCGTAATTGTTGGGTTACATTGGTTATGTATTGAATATTTAATGTACTATCAAACTTAGATCCTAGAAACCTTCGTTCATGTACCAAACATTATTAATTTTTGATAAATTAAAAAAAAAAACTAATTCGGGAATACTAAATTCTGTCATTTACTTCGCTTCCAGCCTTGCAAAGACTACGCTACCATGCAACACTTGTTTGATTTATGTGCTTGAAAAACATTAAGAAAATATTTTCAAAATCACCATAGTTTTGTTGACTTAAAAGGTTAGAAAGATTGGTAGTGTGACAAATCTTTTGAAATTGAGATCTACATTAACACTATAGTCTCAACTAATTTTTTCATACTATTCTTTTCATATAAATAGATATCGTAATAACATACATTTATTATTATTCATTGCAAGAAATTACATCTCAATTATATTATTCATAATTGCATTATATTAAAATTTCACAATATCTTTAATAAAAAAAACTCCATACTAGAAAAATTTCATAATATAAACCATATTATATATTGATATAAAATATCTTAACTCATTTTTTGAGTTTTCATTTTTATGGAGGTCACTACTTGCAATATTCACTTCTCAATAGGTCACTTCTCACTACTTGCAAGTTTTCATTTTTATTGAGGTCAAAAAACTTGGCCGGATCGGGCAAGGGAAAAAACTTGTTTCACTCCATTGGCTTCAGAAAATCGGTCCAACCATGCACTTAATTGTGGCATTTTTTCTGTATCTATTAGAACTATATTGGTAATATTCTCCAGCGTTTTGATGAATACCAATATCCTGCCCAATGAGATGTCAACCAACCCTATCTCATCTCCTCCAAAATACGCTTTTCCGGACAAGGCTTCCTCCAACAGAAGGAAGTTTGCCACAGATTCCTCCACCGCTTTCTGTTGCCACGGAGGAGCACCAGAATCTTCTTGTGAACAAGATTTGATTGTAGTAGCAGCTGACTCTTATTTTGAATGTGCACTTCGATGAACTCATAATCGATCCCTTTAAGAGAAAGTGCTATGCGAACCCGCACAGTGAAGGGACTCCAAGCCACACCTAAGAGCATAACTTGCCCCTCTTCACAAGCCTCCATTGAATTGCTCTCACATTCCTGGATTTCCAAATCGAATGCCTTGCATAGATTGGCAGACTTATTTTCCAAAATTTAAAGACACATATGGTGGCAATGCTTCTCTTCATTTGGTTAAATTTCACATGCATGTGTGTAAGCTGAGGGTTCAACTTCATGAAGAATGCTTAATGAAGATGTTTATGGTTAGTTTGGAGGGAAAGGAAAGATCTTGGTATGAAGGTTTTCCACCTGGTTGCTTGTACTCCCTTAAATATTTTCATTTAATATTTTTTTAGAAATACAACGAAACCTATCTATCTTTATCACTGCTTCAAATTTGTTGTGATCATTTTCAAAATTTCATTCAAAATTTGGAAAATGTTTATGGCAATGAAGAGTTCATGGATGAAGAAATCCTTGAAGCTTTGTACGAGAACCCTTTTCAGCACCAAGAAGAAATGGTAGTTTCTCTTAGAGATGAAAATGAAACCGAGCATGAGTTTAGTGATGATATTCATGTTCCATCCCCTGAAAATGATGAAGATTTGCATCAGCCTTGTCAGTCTTCTTGTGATCAAAAGTATGAGGAAAATTATTTATATGTTTCTTTAGATTGTTCATTTTCTGAATTTTTATTTCAAGAAGGAAATTGTGAAAATCGTATCTATGAAATTGCATGTATAAACACTCTAGAAATTGAACCAATTCATGATTATTACACCTCACATTTGCAAGAAAATAGTGAAGAAGGGCACACTATCTTAGATACCTTTGAAACTGAAGAAACCACTCAAAATTGTTTATCTCTTGAAAATACAAACCAGAGATTTCTAGACAGTGAAAATGAGACTCATGTTGATTTACATGAAGAATTGAACATACAAGTTGTGGTCGTTCCAATTGATAAATGTCCCCAATACATGGATTTTCTTCTTGATATGTGGATGCTAAGGAAAATAATCAATCTGGTGCTATTTGTTTTGAGAAGGATCTTGAATTTGAAAACATAGAACGAGACCAACCAACAGTTGAAGTAAGGCAAGCAATAAAATATGAGACTTCTATGTTTCTTTTTTTCATCAACAAGAAGCAATTATAGATGTTGATTGTCCTTTTCTTTTTTATCAACAAGTGGTAGTTATTCATGTTCTTCAAGATTCCTTTGCATTTTTGTTGGAAAAATCAAAGAAGAAGAATTTTGTGGCATTTCTGCAATCAGATAGTGGTTTTAAATGGATGAGTTTTGAAATTGGATTCAAAATGGAGTTTAGGTTGTGATTCTCTAATTCTTTCTGCTTGCTTAAGGAAACTATGAGCATAATTCAAGTAAGTAGTTACTTGCTTGATTGGTTACATTGGCATTTTTACATCACCTGATTCGATAGATGTTTCAACGGCCTGGAGTAGGAACTAGTGTGCAATAAGCTCGTCTAGGAAAGCATCTTTTTAGAAGTTTTGAGTTCAGTTTTCAACATTTTTAGATTTTAGTTTGCAGCATGCATAGTTTTGGTGTATAGTTTGGGTTTTCAGCTTGAAAAGTGGGTTTGATTTCAGTTGGAGAAGGAGACACAAGTTAGTTTGCAGGTTGGGAACAACCCAATGGATGAAGGACCCTAGTCATCAGGTTCTTTGCTACCTCACAGGGAGGACATCATCCCCATTGCGGTCGATGTTAGTGTCCTATAATTTGCTCAAGGGTCAAAGTCTGAATCAAGTGTTTGACATATATTAGGATGTTGAAGAAAATGGTGTTTGAAAGGGCAATGAAATGGTCCTAGGGCTACTTATCATCATCTCAAGTGTGAAAATATCAATCAGTTAACTTAAGACATCAATAAAAGATAAACAATAGAAGAAAATGTCAAAAGGAACCTCACTCCACAAGTTCACTACTCAAGTTTTGGAAATGAATGTTTTTGTCGGCAACTTAAAACTCAGTTTTTGACCAAATTAAAAGGAATATTTGAAAACTGAAAGAGTCTTTTGTCAATAACGATCCCATTCAAAAAAACCTCTCTTAGTTTCTTCACGGGTATCATGGTTTGGAATATTCGAATGGATATTTATAGCCTATTTCTCATGTTTTAAACATTTAATGATTTCATGTTTTAGTCATTATCTTTGGGTGTGTATCCTGTGATGTTGGAGAGGAATTTAGGAAAACTGAAAGATGATTTTTTCAATCACAAGCCCATTCACAAAAACCTCTCTCAGTTTTGTAACAAATATCATTATTTAAGAGATATGATGTTATCTTTGACCCCTATTTTCCAGAAAATTGATTCTTATTTTCTACTAGGCAGTTCTAAACATGTTGCTATAATTTTGTAACCACATCGAACTTTGGGAAGTAGTTGAGATTGACCTCCTCAGCTTGGGAAAGATTATTTTCTATATATATGAATCATTTTTAATGTACAACAGGTTGGCAGAAGCGTAGAGGACATTTGTCTTGAACATTTTGTAATTTTTCTGAAGTTTAATGAAATATTAGTGCAGAAATACAATGTTATTCATACAAGAGATACTTTTGGTGGTGATCTAAAGTGTTTTTTTCCCTCTCATGTATGTATTTCCTTTGTTATTTTCTCATTTCATCTGCAACCTTTATATGCTTAAATTAGAAAGCTAATGGTATGTAATTCATTTGATATTGATGCTTTAGATTCAAGCAATTTAAGTATTGTTATCTCTTTTTAATTCAATCAGAATTCATCTCAGCTAGTGCTTTGAATGTGGTTAATTGTTTTCTCTTTTTTCCATCATACAACAACAATATTTAAACTGAAATATTATCACCTATATAGCCTATGCTTCCTTGATAGTTATACCACTAGTCACTAATAGTTCTATTTGCTTCAAAGTTGAGTACATTGCCCAACAAATTCATTTTCCTTTTTTCTAGTGAACTTTATAAATATCTTCATTCAATTCAATATATATCCATCGATCGTGAAGAGAAAACTTATCTTCCAAAAACTAAGTGACAAGGGAGATCCCTCTCTGACCTGAAAATGATAGTTTCAGTTCTAAAGTGGTTTTGAGGTTACCTTTGTGATTTGCTTCCTCAGCCAAGCAATTTACAGAGTGCTAACACATAGATTTTTTTTATAAGACCTTAGAATGTCAATATAGTGAAGGGAATAAAAGGATCTTGCAGGGAATACAAAAACCTATATCAGTGAGGCATATTTTGGTAGTACAGGTGAAAAATAATTGTAGGAAAGGATGCCCATTGCATGCCATTCATGCATTAAATTTAGTAGAAGTAAATGACCAAAGAATTGAAGACCATCATGTGTTGTATGAGTATTGAGACATATTTCTAGAGGAAATACTAGGACTTCCTCCTAAGAGGGAGATCGATTTTTACATAGATATTATGACATGAATAGTACATATTTCTAAGGAACCCGACCAAATGATCCCACCTAAGTTGGTGGACCTAAACATGCAACTAAAGGAAATATTAGAAAAAGGGTATATCAAACCCATTGTGTCTACATGGGGAGCACTAGAGTTATTTGTAAAGAAGAAATATGGTACTCTTCTACTATGTATCAATTACAGACAATTGAATAAGATGACTATTAAGAACAAGTACCCACTACCCAAAATTGATGATATTTTAACTCAACTAAGAGTGGATACAATGTTCTCTAGGATAGACTTGAGATCTTGGTACCATTGGGTAAGAATCAAAGATGAGTACATCCATAAGACTTCCTTTATAATGAGATATGGGCATTATGAGCTTTTGGTGGTGCCTTTTGGGCTTACCAATGCACTAGCCACGTTTATGTGCTTAATGAACAACATTCTTAACAAGTATTTGGACAAGTTTGTCCTAGTTTTCATTGATGACATTATAGTATACTCAAATACCAAGGAGGAGCATGAAGAACATATCAGGTTGGTACTACAGGTATTAAGAGAACATTGGATGTATTCCAAGTACAAAAAATGTGACTTCTTCCATAAATATATCCATTACTTGGGTCATATAATCTCAGAAGAAGGAGTGGTAGTGGATCTTGAGAAGATCAAGGAAATCATGGATTTGCCTACTCCTTCGAACGTAAGTGAGGTGAGATAATTTATGGGATTGTATATATATTACTGAAGGTTTGTCCAAGGATTTTCAAATATAGATAACCCAATCACTTCCATACAAAGAAAAGGAGTGAATTTTGTATGGACAACCGACTGCAAAACAAACTTCCAGTGGATGAAATACCTTTTGATGAATGCCCTTGTTTTCAATATTGTAGACCCAAAAAAATACTTCTTGGTTTGTACAGATGCTTGTAAGGAAGGACTTAGTGTAGTTGTCATGCAAGAGGTACATGTGATCAATTATGAAACAATCAAAATGAATGAGCATGAGGAGCCCCATGTCACTCACGACTTGGAGCTTGTAGGCATTGTGCATGTCTTAAATATGTGGAGGCACTATTTTCTAGGAGGAAGGTTTGTATTAAGGATATACCATAGCGGGCTGAAATAGTTATTCAATCAACCACGTTTGAATGCTAGACAAGCCCGATGGATGGCTCTTATCAATGAATTTGATTTTGAAATCAGACACATAGAAGTAAAAGAGAATCAAGTGGTAGATGCACTCAACATAAGAATGTAACTAATAAATTGATCCAGATTTTATGAGAAAAACAAAATGACTAAAGATTATTAATAGGTGCTTAACACAAAATAACATAGATACAATAAAATTGGTTTTCTATTCAATAATGAAATAAGCTGAAACTGTAAAATGCAGTGGGAACAAGCTTCTTGGAATGGTGGCAGCTTATCTCTGAGAAGAGATGTGATGATTGCTCTCATTTGCAAGAAGATGATTACAATGAGGCTCTAAAGGAATTTTTACAATAAGTAGGAATGCCAAAAACCCTAAACATCCAAAAACCTAACCCTAGGAGATGAAGCGCCAAAAATCATGTGGGCCCCATTTGGGTAAGTTAGTACATCAACTTCCCGGGGTCGTAACTTTTGCATATGATCTCCGTTTTAGGCATATGATAGCTTGTTAGAAAGGTATCATCAAGGAGATTCATTTTGGGTGAAAAAAAAAAAAAAATTCATATTACAAACCTATTTTCCCCCAAAAAAACATCATTTATGGCCTCAAAACAACTCCAAAAATGAAAACTGCTAAAAATAGTAAATTAACAAAATTGCCAGAAAACTGTTTCGAGCCAATTGGAAAAGGTGGGTGGCCACCAATATCCACCTACATCAATAATCCATCCTTAGGAAGCAATGGTCTCCATTGCGTTGAGGTCCCCCATCAGATGAGGAAATTTCTGCTGAATTTGGCCCCAGGTGAGCCACTTGCCTTGGTATAGGAGCTGCCTTGCTTTGACGACTCGATAAAGCTAGATCCCTTGATATTGAATGCCCTTGATCTGTGTGTCCACAATATGATCATTGGATGCATGTTGTATGCAGACGGGGTTGATCTATGTTGGTGTCAGTTGTTCTTCTACTTCTGAGGTGTCCAATAATGGTGGGAAATAAGGGCGAAGGAGATCCACATTGAACACTGGGTGTAGGCCAAGGATAGGAGGAATGTTGAACTCAAAAGTATTATCCCCTGCTACTTTGGTGATGGTGTACGACCCATAATGGAGTGGGTGAAGCTTTTGATGGGGTCATGTAAGGCGTTCTTTCTGCAAGTGCAACCAAACTTTGTCGCCCACCTGAAACTTATGTGGCACCCAATGTTGATCATGGCATTGTTTGTACTTGTCATTGGACTTCTGTAGGATATCTTGAATCTACTGGTGGATGTGTTGGATGCACTCAATGAATCAGGTGGATTTGTCAGCTTTAGTTGGAGAAGGACATGACTCATTCAAGGTGATCACAAGGGGAAGTGCAACATCTATGGGACCCAATGGTTGGAATCCCAACCCCACCTGAAATGGGTTGTGGCTGGTTGAAATATGCAGGGCTCGGTTGTAGCTATGTTGGACACAGGGAAGGCTCTCATCCCATGTGCGAGGGTGCTTTGAATTATACATGTGAAGGAAATGCACAATCATTCGATTTACGACGTTGGATTGGCCATCTGTCTGGGGGTGGAAGGTCATGGATTTGGTGAGCTTGGTGTCTAGTAGTGACCAAAGGCTCGACCAGAATGTGTTGAGAAATCGACTATCTCGATCTTAGACAATGTTTTATGGGATTCCAAAATGTGCCCAGACTTGTTCAAAGAAGATATTGGTAGTGGTCTCTATTATTATGCTCTTCCTGCAGGCAACCATAATCGCCATCTTAGAAAAGCGATCAACCACCACAAAAACACAGTCATATCCCCGCTTGGTGGATGGGAGGCCCGACATGTAGTCTATTGAGATGGATTCTCATGGCCTGTGAGGAGTAGCAAGAGGGGTGTATAGGACCTATTTCTTAGTGGTCGGTTTGGCAATAGTGCAGGCACTACAGGACCTGATATACTTGTTGCCATCCTGTCAAAGTTTCAGCCAGTAGAAATGTTTTTGTAGCATCGCCACTATCTTTTCGACACCGAAGTGTCCTGCCACCCGAATGTAGTGGGCTTCCCAGATCAGTCTCGCTCGCTCTCTTGATGGAACACAGATATGGCCCATATGACACAACAACCCATCCTGAAGATGGAAATTATCGACAACTACGTTTGCACCCAACATTTGGTAGGTGGTGGCAAAGTTTGGGTCTATCTCATAGAGTTGGGGCCATCCAGAGGTCTCATGGCCGCAAGATTCTATCACCGTGGTGAGTGTCATGACTGGCAGTTTGCTGAGGCAATCAACAACGTGATTGGTGCTTCATGTTTTATACTTGATGTTGAGGTGGAATTGCTACAAGTATGTGGACCAATTTCGATGGCGATCATTCTGCAATTTTTCTTATGTCTGGATGAACTACAATGTCTTATGATCAGTGTGGATGATTGTTTCCTTCCCAAGAATGTAATGTCTCCACTAGTGGTAGGCTTTCACAATGGAGTACATTTCTTTGTCATAAGTAGGGTACTTATGGACAACATCTGATAGTGTCTCACTATGGTAGGCCATGGGGTGGTCGTGTTGACTAAGAATGGTGCCCACAACATAGAATAAAGCATTTGTCTCTATCTCAAAGGGTTGATGCAAGTCTGGTAGTGAAAGTATTTGGACTGAGCACAAGCACTGCTTCAAATCATCGAACTCTTGTTGTTGGGACTGGCCCCACGCAAATTTTTCCTTACCACCACCCCTGGTTATTTGGCTGAGGGCCCACACAATATGGGATAATATCGACATGAACCTGCAATAGAAATTGGCAAGGACCAAGAAGCTCTGAAGCTCAGTGAGTGTGGTTGGGGCTGGCCAGTCATGGATGACTTGGATCTTGGTTGGATCCACATGTATGCCATGATGATCAATGATGTAGCCCAGGTAATAGATCATGTCCATGCTGAAGGAGCATTTTTTCAATTTGGCGTATAGCTTGTGCTGTCACAGGGTGTGCAGAACCTGTTGAATATGCTGCAAGTGTTCGGCCCAAGTCTTGTTGTAAATGAGAATTTTGTCCAGATACACCACTACAAAAGTATTCGTGAATGGTCGCAGGATATTGTCCATCATCCTCATGAAATTGGTTGGATCATTTGTCAAACCAAAGGGCATGACCAACCATTCAAAAAGGCCTTCCTTTGACTTGAAGGCAGTCTTCCATACATCTGGTTGTCCTATCGGGACCTCGTGGTAGCTAGACTTCATATCAAGATTATTGAAGTATTTGGCCCCCGTGATTTGATCAAGGAGGTTGTCGATTCAGGGAATTGGGTACTGGTTTCTGACTATGATTTTATTCAGAGCTCTGTAATCAATGCAAAGTCGCTAGGTTCCATCTTTCTTTTGTATGAGCATGATTGGGCTCTCGCAAGGTGATGAGATGGGATGAATGTGCCCCTTATGGAGCAGTTCTTGGATCTGTCACTTGATCTCCTCATTCTATAACAAAGAGTAGCAATAGATTGGCCCATTGGATAACGGTGCAGCGGGGGTCAGATCGATGGGGTGCTTGAACTGGCAGTGCATAGGTACCCCGATAGGTGAGGAGAAGATATTTGAGTATTCTTCCATGACCTTATCTACTTTCTTCTACTGTGTGGAGAGGTTAGCCGCAGAGACCCTGGATGTGGTTGTGATGTTTCTCTTATTTTGAGAGTGAATCACAAAGAATACAAACTTTCCCATATGATAGATGACCTTCCTGCATTGATTAGCAGAGATCAAGGAAATAGCACTAGGTGGGACTGCCTTGGGTATCCTGTACAATTTCATGTTCAAAGTAATAATAACACTACAAGGCCTAGACTCATATACAACATGGTTTTTCCATAAATAAGGTTGGCCTAAAAGAACATCACAAACTTCGAGAGGAGAAACATCACGCAATAACTTGTCTTTGAAGGGATTGATGTTGTACTACAATCGACACTATTGGTTGATGCAGAAATCGATTCCTTGGTGGAGCCATCCAATGGTGTAGGGTTGTGGGAGCAGTGTTGTCGGCAGGGTTAGATGCTTGAAAACCTATGCTGATATGAGGTTCTTATGACTATCGCTATCAAAGATGAAGTGCATCGGGGTGCCTTTTACCCACATTTTTGAATGGAAGAGGTTCTCTCCTTCTTCTATCTCATCTAGTTCACCAGGCTAGAGCTTGGTGGTATAAACAGTGGCACTGGGTTCCGCGTCAATGATCCATATTCCCCTTTTTGGTTCTATCTCATAGTCAGAATCTGCATCTGATTCAGGGGATTTCACTTCGGCCACCATCATCTACTTTGAGCAGCAGTCAACAATGTTATGCTAAGGGATCTTATGGGAGTGGCACCACTTCCCGGTATCTTTCTTTGTATTTTTGTTGTCCTTCTTTTCTTGCGGCTTGGACTGGTTGTCCTGATACTATCCATATTTTCTCTATCCTTTGTTCTGTAGGTTGGGGCCACCCTTTCCTAGATTTTGTTGTGAGCCCCAAATTGCCACGTCTTTTGTTTGAGCTTCTGCTTGATTTTGATGACATCTCGGTAGGTTGTGCCCAAGGATGAGATGTCTAGAAATTCAATTTCAAGTTGGATGTATCATGCAGAGCATCGTGATACTTGAGCACCAAATGTCACTCCAAATCTTTGATACCCAACTTGGTGCGCAAGGTATGGAAGATATTTGTGAGATCTGGCACTGCTTGGTCTCTTTCTTGTTGCAGTGTGGTCCATTTGGTATACAAGTCATCATAACTTCTGATAGGGTAGTATTGTTCTTTAATAGCATCCCTGAACGATTCCCAGGTGGTCATGATTGTAAATAATGAGGGTTCCTCAGTTTTGTTTTTGCTCATAGAAAGTTTCCCACCAATCTTTGACATGAGGAACGACTTTGAGGAGCACAAAAGTAATATTTTCTCCATTCGAAAAGTTATGGACAGAAAAATACCCTTCTAGTAGATTCAACCACTTGTCTACAACATTTGCGTCTATCTACCCTTCAAATATAGGAATATCAAAGTTTATTTGTACCTTGAAGGGGGCAGCCCCTCTGCTCGAAGAATATGTGTCGCATGTTAGTAGCCGCCGAAGGATATGCGCAAAACTATCCATCATCTCATTCCTTTGTTACGTGAGGGCTTCCTCAAGCAATGATTTGAAAGGATCTCATGTCCCTTCATATTTATTTTCTCCTACCATGAGAGGTCACTTGGGCATGCGAGAGATTTTTTCCTCAAGAGAAACAAGCTCGAGACCCAACTCTTTGTACTTCGACCTCGTTGGGGACATGCATTAAGATGGCAAGGAGTAGATTTCTCTGATACCACTGATTCGGATTTTATGAGAAGAATGAAATGAATACAGATTATTAATAGGTGCTTAACACAAAATAACAGAGTTACAGTAAAACTGGTTTTCTATTCAATAACGAAATAAGATGAAACTGTAAAATGCAGCAGAAACAAGCTTATTGGAATGGTGGTGGCTTATCTCTGAGAAGAGATGTGACGGTTGCGCTCATTCATAAGAAGATGATTAAAATGAGGCTCTAAAGGAATTTTTACAATAAGTAGGAATTTCAAAAACCCTAGACATCAAAAAACCTAACCCTAGGAGATGAAGCACCAAAAGTCATGTGGGCCTCGTTTGGGTAAGTTAGTACATCAACTTCCCAGGGTCGTAACTTTTGCATACGATCTCCATTTTAGGCGTATGATAGCCCGATGGAAAGGTATCGTCGAGCAGATTCATTTTAGGAAAAATATAAAAGTAAATTACATATTCCAAACCTATTTCCCCCCCAAAAAATCTTCGTTTAGGGCCTCAAAACGACTCCGGAAGTGAAAACTACTAAAAATAGTAAATTACTAAAATTGCCAGAAAACTGTTTTGAGACAGTTGGAAAAGGTGGGTGGCCACTAATATCCACCAGGATCATACAACTAGAAACAACTAGTGTGTATGAATATGATCTAAAACACAAGCTTATATTTTCTTTGAAGAACAATGAACATTTCAAGTCGATTAAGGAAAGTTTGGAACATGAACCAAGGGGACTGAAAAGTGAAGGATATCATCTCATTGAATATGGAATGTTGATTTACAATAACAGGTTGTATATACCCAACTCATCATAATTAAGTGAGCTCTTAATTAATGAGTTCAATAAGAGGCCTTATGTAGGTCACCCGGGTTATTAGAAAATGAAGAAAGATAGGCCTTGTATTTTTGGCCCAAAATGAAGAAAGATATTGTAGAATATATCACCATATGTTTGGAATTCTAGTAAGTCAAAGTTGAACATAGACATCCAGTTGGATTGTTATATCCTATACAAATTCTAGAATGGAAGTGGGAAGCCATATCCATGGACTTCATGATGAGACTATCCAGGATAAGCTAACAACATGATGCAATAATGGTTGTGGTGGATAAGTTGAGTAAAGAAACACACTTTATCCCAATTAAATCCACTTACAAAGAAATATATGTTGCAAATATTATCATGAAGGGAATTATTAGATTGCATGGCATGCCCATGACAATTATTTCGGATCGAGATGCCAATTTCACATCAAGTTTCTAGAAAAGTTTATTTGCAGGACATGGAACGCAACTAGATTTCAACACTTCTTATCAGACTCAGATAGATGGGAAAATTGAGAGGGTGAAAAGAGTGTTGGAAGACCCACTAAGAATGTATGTTATGCATCAAGACAAGAAATTGGAATATTACTTACCCATGGTAGAGTTTTCTTACAACAATGGTTATTGGGAATCATTGAAGATGAGTCCTTTTGAGGCTCTCTATGGCAGAAAATGTACTATCTCAATGAGTTGTGATAATACAATCGACAAGGTTTCACTTGGACCAGATATTCTAAAGGATATGGAGCAAGAAGTGGCCAAGATAAATAAAAAAATAAAAGTGGATCAGGATAAAAAATAGAGTTACACTGACAGAAAGTGAACTCATAAGGAATTTAAAGTAGAAGACCATGTGTACATCAGAGTTAATCCTAATATAAGTTCCTTAAGAATGGGAACTTGTATAAGTCGGCACCTTGATACTATGGACCATTATAAGTATTGGAGAGAGTGGGATTGACGACATACATGCTTGCCTTGTCTCCTACCATTAGATCTCATAATGTATTAGATATATTTTAGTTTAAAAACTATGTTCATGACACTAATCATGTTATTGAATGGATTTTGATATAGGTGGATCCATAAGGAGAGTTCTAGCTCAAACCTCAACACATCCTAGATAAGAAAGGGACACTACTCTGGAACCGAGCCATCACACAGGTCAAAGTGCAGTGGAGGCACTTTGGAGCAAATGAAGTCATGTGGGAACTAGAGGATTCCATGAAAGAGGCATATCCATTTTTATTTGTTGTATAAATCTATATATGCAAATGGTAAAACATCGAGGATGATGCTATTTTAAGGGGGACCAAATTGTAACACCCCTTTTCCCCCTAGTTTTTAATTATTGCTATGACTTAAAGAATGGAATATACAAACAGTGTAAATGTATGTTTGTTTAATGAAAAACATTTCCTAACAAATGACTAAAAGAGAGAGCTCGGGTACTAGATATGATACCCAAGTGTAAAATGGTTGAGGGGTTTGGGGGTTACCTTACCTTACCAAAGAATAACCTTCACCCAAGAGTCATGATTGCCTATTTTTCCCAAAAAAATATGCATATTTGAAATTATTTACCTCTTTTCTTCTTTTCCAAAACCAGTTAAAGAAAATAGGCTTGGTAGATGAGAAACCAACTACCTTCCTTAATTGATCTAGGTGGATATCGGTGGCCACCCACCTAGTCCATTGGCTCAAAGATAATTTTCCATTTTGGAAGTTTGTTTTACAGTTTTTTGGGTCCCAAACTTCCAGGGTTGTTTTGAGCCCCTAAACGACGTTTTTTGGCTCGACAATGCTTTCCATGTAGTTGGAGGTAGATGCTAGTCTGAAAAAAAATATGTACTCCTCAAATATACCTTTCCAATGGTGTATCAATCGTCCCAAACAAATATCATATGAAAAATTTATTCCCTCACAAAGTTGATGTGTCAACTACCCCCATCGAGGCCCATAAACCTTTTGGTGTTTCATTTTTCGGGGTTAGGGTTTTGGATTTTTATGCTTTTCTCATTTATGTTTTATGTCAAAAAGGCCTTTGGAGCCTCATTGTACTCATATTCTTGTGAATGAACATAACTGTCACATCTCTTCTTAGAGATAAGCTGCCACCATTGGAGCAAGTTTGTTTCAGTCTACATTTTTACAATTTCAATAAGTTCTCTTTATAAATAGAAGTTGAGTTTTATTGTATCTCTGTGTGTTTCTTTGTTATACATATGTATTTCATTTCGTTCCATTTATAAATATGGATCAATGGTATCATATTGGTCTACTCTTTATTTTTTTATTTGTTCATGTCCCCAACGAGGTCAGGGTACAAGGAGTTGGGACTCAAAGTAGTTGATTCCTTGCAAGACCATATTCATCGATCATGAAGGCCTCCCATGGTGGAAGAAAAAAGAGATGATGGAGGAGGAGATCCTTTTAAATTGTTTCTCAAGGAAGCCATCACACAACAAAGCAACAAGATCTTGAATAACTTTGCATATATCCTTCAATGAATACCAACAAGAGACACATCTTCATCAAGCAACCACTTTGAAGGTGTCACCCCCTTCAAGGTTCAAGTCAATTTTTATATCCCCTTGTTTGAAGGCCAAGTAGATGCGGATGTGGTAGATAAATGGTTGAATCTGCTAGAAGGGTATTTTTTGGTCCATAATTTTTCCAATAGAGAAATATTACCTTTGCACTCCTTAGGGTTGTCTCCCATGTCAAGGATTAGTGGGAGACTTACTGTGAGAAAAAGGACATTGAGGAATCTGCAATATTTTTTGTTGCATCCACTTGGGATTCTTTCAGGGATGTTATTAAGGAACAATACTACCATGTTGGAAGATATGATGACTAGTATATGAAATGGACTACACTACGATAGGAAAGGGACCAAATAGTACCAGAGTTCATAAATTTATTCCATAACTTATGCACCAAGATGGGTATCAAATATTCTGAATGACATCTAATGCTTAAGTACCATGATTTTCTGCATAGATACATCCAAACAGAAATGAAGTTTTTGGACATCTCATCACTGGGCGAGACTTATTGATATGTTTTCAAAATTGAGTAGAAATTTAAACAGAGGAAGTGGGAGTTTGGATCTGCAAACTTCTCATAGTAGAAGTAGGGAAAATTCAGCCCCAACCCACAAAACAAAGGATAGAGAAAGGATGGACCCCCTAAGGAAAACTAGTCCAAGTTGCAAACAAATAAGGGTAATGAGAAGACAAAGAAAAACACAAGGAAGTGGTTTGAATTCCATAAAATCTCTTTGCACAACATTGATGAATTTCGCTCAAAGAATTCATTGGTGGTCGAGCTAAAAGCCTTAGACTCAGATGCAAGTTTTGACTTTGAATCAGATCCAAACAAGGGAAAGAAAATCATTGATGTAGAACCTAGTACCATTGTCACTATCACCAAGGTCTATCCAAGTGAACCAGAAAAACTGGAGGAAGGTGAACGCCTTTTTCACTCTCACATGTGGGTAAAGGGTGCTCTGTTGTATTTCATTATCAATAATGGAAGTCAAAAGAACCTGGTCTCAATAAATGTTGTCAAGCATTTGAACCTACCAAAAAAAACACACCCGCATCCCTACACCATTGGGTGGCTCTGCCAAGGAAGAGATATTCATGTCAACCAACAATGTCGTCTACCCTATGACATCAAGCCCTTCAAGAATGAGGTCTTGTGTGATATTTCCCCCCTTGAAGTTTGTGATGTTCTTTTAGGCCAACCATACTTGTGGAAACGACACATTATATGTGAGTCTATAACTTGCAATGTTATTATTACTTTAGGTAGACAATTGTATAGTATACCAGAGGTAGCTCTGCATACCACCATTTCTTTGATCTCTACTATGAAATGCAAGAAGGTCATTTCGCAGACCGGGAAATTTTCCTTCTTCATGATTCTCTCTCAAAGTGAAAAGAAGGTCGCAGCAACATCCATGGCCTCTACAAAGGGCCTCTCCATGCATCAGAAGCATGTGGAAAATATCGTGGAAGAATACAATGACATCTTCTCCTCATCCACTAGGGTACCGCTGCACTATCATGTCAATCATTCAATCGATCTAACCCTTAGTACACTTCTACCCAATGGGCCAGTTTATTGTTGCTCTCTGATGGAAAATGAGGAATTCAAGCTTCAAATCCAAGAGTTTCTTCAAAAGGGGTACATTCAACCTAGATCCTCACCCCGTGGGAGCCCAATTGTACTCGTGTAGAATAAATATGGAACTTGGTGACTATGCATTGATTACAGGTCCCTAAACAAAATCACAGTCAGGAATCGATACTGAATTCTTTGAATTGACGAACTTCTTGATTAGCTCAAAGGAAAAAAAAAATCAGTAAGATTGATATGAAGTCTGGCTACCACCAAGTCCTAATATAAAAGATTGATGTATGGAAGACTTATTTCAAGTCGAAAGAAGGTATTTTCAAATGGCTAGTCATGCCCTTTGGTTTGACAAATGCTCCAACATCTTTCATGATATTGATGGATGATATATCGCGGCCTTTCACTAATTATTTTGTGGTGGTATATCTTGATGATATCATCATCTTCAGCAAGAATTGGGCAGAACACTTGCAACATATTCAATAGGTCCTTCACACTCTGCGACAACACAAGCTATATGCTAACTTGGAAAAATGATCCTTCAGAATGAATATGGTACAAAACCTAGGCTACATTGTTGATGAGAATGGTGTGCATGTGGATCCAACCAAGATCAAAGTCATTCGTGACTAGCCAACCTCGACCACACTAATCAAGATTCAATATTTCTTAGGACTTTCAAACTTCTATCGTAGGTTTGTGTTGGGATTCTCCCATATTACATGGGCCCTCATCCAAGTGATCAAGTGTGGTGGCAAGAAAAAGTTTGTGTGGGGGAAGTCACAATAGCAAGCATTTCATGATCTAAAAAATCATTTGTGCTCAGCTCCATTACTCTCCTTACTCGATTTGTGGGAACCTTTTGATATTGAGACCGATGTCTTAGACTATGTCATGGGATCATTTCTCACTTAGCATGATCATCCAGTGGCATATCATAGTGAGACACTATTAGATGTCATTTGTAAGTTCCCCACCTATTATGTTAAGTACCTGAATAGATCTGAAGATAAATCTCAAAATAAACTCACAATATCAACAAGAATAATCCAAACCATTCACCAAATAATGAACACAAGAAATAGAGAAAACCCTTGAGGTAGGGTAACACCTTATATTATTCTTTATGGAAGGAATGCACTCCTCAAATAAAACTTGCTTGTTACAATGACCATATTCTTCACTATATTCATTACATTGCTTACACTTCTTTATATAGCTCTCTCTATCTCCTGGGAACCTTCTAGAGAGCCTTCTCACATTTATTACATCAAACTGCCATAGTGGGCCTTTATTAATATAGTGGAACTAGTCCACCTTACATTGAATGACTAAATTCTCATATATTAAATGAATTCCACTAATAATACATAACCACATTCCCACTGGGTACCCCATATTACATCCCTAGGTATACTACATTCCATCCCCCTTCACATGTTTCATCCTCGAAACACAAGAAGAAACCATACAATATGACTGACTAAGAAGTGTATCCAACTCGTACCAAGTACGACCATCCATCCATCCCAATAGAAGTTGAACATGATGTCCATATCTTGCCTCGCCACCCTAATCTTGATCTGCATTATGTCGGTGTTTCCATGGGATTAGTTCTCTAGCCTGATGTGTTCATGTAGTGCTAGAGAACTAATCCCATGTTAGCATGTCGAGTCAGCATGCCATGTGGGCATGCCATTTCAGGGGACACATTAGCAATTACAGATATATCATAAAGTTTCCACATTATAGGTGACACGTGGAAGAGGACAAGTGTCCTCCGGTGGTAGGTGTTGGAGCCGCCTTTTTTTTTCTAGCCCGTCTCAAAATTCATGTCTTAATGCTCGAAATCGAAAGATGGTTTTTGTATTTTCCATCTGTGGTTTCAAAATCTCTCAAGTCTTATCACGCAAGCAACGATGATTATTGTACTCTTGAGGCGAGTTCTACTTTTCGAAGAAAAAAAAATCCCCCTTTTCTTCTACCTCGGGATTTCGCATGTTGGATGCTATAGATCACGTAGTTCGCAAGTCCCAAGCAACGAAACTGTGAAATCGCTTTAAAATTTTACTCAGGTCAGTAATGGGAGTAAAGTTTTCCTAAATCACAATTAAACATCATTGGGTTTTCACACCTCGACATTCACTAAATCCAAAACTTTCATTGTCGTATCCCCGATAGCCAAAACCACGAAGTCCGTATGTTAGTAACCCATGTCAAAGTTAAAGGAAAAAACTAAGCCATGGTTAAGTTCTGTCGGCAATTCGCCACTCAGCGTGTTCTCTTTTAAAAAACTACATTGTCTAAGCCCAAGTCGCGAAGTCGCGATAAAGATACGAACATAATTAATTAAACACATAATCCGAGTTTATCTTCCCTTTTAATTAAAACGTATTATCGCGATCTCGTGGTTTCGCAACTCGGCATGCAAACTTCCCAGAAAATTACCTTTGAAGCTCCGAGTCACGATATGGAGAATATAAATAATTACATAATTAATTAAGTGCCTAATCACAATTACGTTTTTATTAACCAAAATCAATCATCGCAATTTCGGGGGTTAGAGGTTCAAAGTTTAAAGCAAAAATTCCCGATACAACGAATACAGAAAGGTTAAATTAACTTTGGTAAAATCGGATTAATTAAGATAAATCAATATCTCCCGTGTTTTGATGCTTGCACAGTTTACAAAGAAGTCTTAATCCTTCCTTACGCCAACTGACATTTCGAACCGCCAAAATTTATGGCATTAATTAGAAATAAGGTGAATCGACATATAAAGATTGGGTTTTTATTGCTAAATTTATTTCTAAACATGATTTGACAGATCTATTCTAAAAAGTACCGATTTTTTGAATGTATATAAAGATGTTATTCGTTATAACAAATTCATTTCTATATTACGCAGAGCACACTTTCTCAGGGAGCTAACTTTTGTATGTATACGTATTTTTATCGCATAAGAGCTAAAGCAGGATCTTTAGTCATGGCCTCACAAAAAGCATCCAAAGCCAGTGTTGAGGTTTCAGGACAAGGTTCAGACAACATCGCTGATACTTCACCTCAAAGTGTCGACTCGGTCCTGAATTGGTCATTCGTTTCTGATGTTCTGCAGGCCAAATTAGTGGATTATTCCGATGATTCCAGCGACAATGAAAAACATGACATAACCACCAAGTAGAAGATTGTCATTCAATCGGGAATGCATAAAGTAGTGGCCAGGCCACGACTAATCCCCTATTATGATATGGTCTGATGGGCATTAGACCATGTGGACATACCAACCAGAACCATCATGAATGAGCAGAAGATCACCATCGGGACTTTCAGGCCTGAACATCTACAATCCATGTACAAGTTGCCCACATCGTCCGACCTTACATATGATGCCGAATTCTTGGAAGAGTTCAAACAGAAGGAATGTGTGCAGTATGAAAAAACTATGTCTATCTTAATAAGAGATTGGGTTTCACACCCAGCAAAGTTCAGGGCAAACAGTCATGGTATATATTCAATAGCTTCCTTAGAACCACAGTTCAAGTATGTAGCTATGATGACATGCAGATTATACGGGAGAGAGGACACCTCAAATTTATTTCTTCAATGGGTGTCTCTAATATATTGAGTTGCCGAAGTTTGTTCCTTCGACTGGGCGAAAATGTTGTCCAATAGCTTGACTAGTCGGGTTACAGAGTATTGGGCGCAGAAAGAGAGCGGAAAAATTTCTTCATTTTTTATGTCTGCATACATTATGGACACCATGTGCTTTCTAACACCATTTCCCTTAATGACCTGGAGTTGGACTCCAGCAGAGGACAAGCCCATCCATGTCTATCATGCGAAATTGTGGGAAAACAAAGCGGCAGATTTCATATATGAAATCTTCAACTAGGTGATGGTACCACTGCATGTCACTATTTTCGGCCACCCGCCACCCAGGATCTCGGACAGTATAGTGACGAATTTGAGCAGCATAGCTGACTGGTATGTAGAATCCGAATTCTCATATCTCATAGTTTTCAGGGCTTATGTTCCCCCACATGAATTGCCATTATTCATTCCCGACAAGCTGGCTTGTCGTGAGGTTGCTAGACAAACAGTAATCGGTGGTATAAGCAAGGAGCTTAAGGAATACTCAAAAAAGGTATGACCACCTTTTCCTGTTCATTTAAATTCATATTCTTTGTTAGATTTCGAGCATGTTAAAGCTGAGGTAGCAGTTTCCCTGGAAGACATAAAGTTGGTCCTTATTGAATATAAGAAGCACGATCCGCAAAGGGTTGTGAGTAATCATTTGGCCAGTTGCGGACTCAAGAGATTTGAACAC
>ML784689.1:488555-503103 GCA_009831015.1 Picea engelmannii | reverse complement strand
ACTATGGCATACAAATTGGAGTTGCCTGCATCTTCACGAGTACACCCAGTTTTCCATGTTTCATGCTTAAAGAAGGTTATAGGTGACAAGATCCCAGTTCAAACTATATTGCCAGAATTTGACGAGGAAGGAAAAATCATATTTGAGCCTGAAGCCATCGTTAACACAAGAATTCGTCAGCTGAGGAATAGATCCATTTCAGAGTATCTCATTAAATGGAGGAAACTACTGGCTAAAGATTCCACTTGGGAAGATGAGTGTTTTATACAGAAGCATCCAAAGTTACTCAAGCATTGTGGAAAACACTTGTCTCAAGGGGAGGGGCATGTTAAGCCGTAATATTGGCTCATTACCCCTTAATTGGGGCATATTATATTAGTAATGTTATTTTATTTATGTCGGTTGTAGGCCATTAGTTGTAATTATACCCCCTAGTCTCCTATATATACCAAGGAGACATTTTCATTTTGAATCATCTTATACTTGAACATTTAAGTGGGGTAAAAGGAGGTTGCCCCCTCAAAGAGGCTTATTATCTTAAATTATCTCTTTTTCAAGGCGTTGAGTACTTTTTTCTAAGGTTTTTCTATGCTATATTGATATTTGGTTCTTAACATTATTTATGAATTATTATATGTAGGGAAGTTTTATCTTGATCTTGCATCTATTGTAATCACATATATGAGAATTAGGTGATCATTTCACTCATCACTTATGAATTATGAGGCATTGCATATCCTTTAATACGAAGAGGTGCAATTTAAGTTTTAATGTTATAACATTGATTACAAAATTGTTATGAATTATATGTGAATGGTTTTGTGTGACTTTGATATATATAATTCTCTTATAAATTTAGAATCGAATTTGTTATAAGTGTTAAAATTTTGTGGTAGTTGTTGGGGCTCAGAAATGTCCTATTTTCATCCATCTTTCCCTTCATCTTTCTCCACATTTCATCGCCCCATTAACCTTTCACAGTATTATTTCCATAAATATACTTGGGTTTCACCTTATTGTTCTCCACTTTATTCATTTTAGTATTTAAAAGGAATTTGTGATTAAATGTTAGAAAATCAACATGTTTCATATATATCTCAAATATGTGTGAGCTTTGTAATGTGTATGAATATGAGAAGGATTCATTCAAAAGGACTTCTCGAATACTTCCTCCATCATTTCAAGATTTGCAGAGATAATTCAAGCCCATTCCAAGGAGAATATCATGGAGATTTGGTTGGAATATATTATCCAAGATATATGAGAGATATGTGTGAGGATTTGAAGGGATTATATTTTGTAATAATGAGAAATAGGTTGAGAGAAAAGTGGATCTATAAAAATGAAATGGTTATCTTATCTTCAAGTCTCTTATGTATAAAAGAGAGTGCTCTCTCTTCATGAGGATTCAAGTAGAATAAGAATTAGAGGATTCAATTAATTAGAATCGGAGTAGCCATTAATGGTAGTTATTAGGATTCGAAAGAGAAAGAGATTCTTAGCTTTGATTCATGGTTTTGGTTTTCATGCTTTCATTATTCTGTTATGAAGATTGATTTGATTATTGAATGTAAGATTGTTTCATTGGTGAAAGCTCTCATATGTTGTTATGCCATTCAACTCTTCACTTCTTGTATCTGCTCTTCCTTCATGTGGTTCTCCATTTCTAGATTAATTTCCTTCACGCAATTTCTCATTCCTAGATTAATTTCATTTACGCAACTAGATTAATTCAATTCCAATTTGTGTGTTATATTAATGATTCAATTTCAGTTGTAGCTTAAACATTAGATTAGATTAGTCCTTCTTGAGCCTTGCATATACTTTGTGTGTGCTTCGTCAGTTTACGAACCCCAGGTTGACAAATTAGATAGTTGGGCAAGTACTACAACTCAATTAATACAACATTAGTTCGGCCCAATATAACGACTGTCATTCCCTTGTCACGATTGTTGTTCCTTTTGCTATTCATTTGAATGGAATGATTGTTGTTCCTTTTGTTTCAATTTTTGTCCCTTTATAGGGGTTGCATTTCTAGAGGGCAGGTATTGAAAATGGAAGATAAGAACCTACGTAGGCGACAAGTAAAATGCTTGTGCCAGTGCCTAGCTTTGGATGATGCATAGAAGTTATATTTTAAAACATCTTTAGAGCCCAACATTTTGGCGTCCTTGTCGGGGAAGCATGATGGATTGAGGTATTAGTTTCTTTTTCATTTTAATTCATGCAAGTGTGATCTAGATGTGTTGGTAAGGGGTCATAGAATCTTGTGATAGGAGACTCCTCATGTTCTCCCTACCAACTAGGTAGAAGTAATTTCAATTTCTGCAAGATTAGTTTAAATTTTTGCAAGTGTGATCTACATGTGTTGGTTCTAACGGTCATAGAGATCCTTCAATGTAGATCCCTCACTGTCCCTACCAACTATCAAGAACGTTTTAATTTCCGCAACTGTGAAGTGTAATTTTTTTTTATGTTTTAGCAAGAGTGTTTTTTTTAAGTTTTTTCATTTTGATTTGGGTGCTGTAAGAATCCCTTTTTTTCTAACATGATGTTACAATGAATTTAAGCTTGAAACAACTCACTCATATCCTAGAAAAAGTCGAGGTCTCCTCTTCTCTGGAAGAAGAGATCTTGATAGCATCCGAAATCTTATTCACTCCTCCTGAGGCGAACGAAGAATCAACATACAAAGAACCTTGCATATTTAATGAAGAATCATTAGGCACACAAGAGGTCGAGGAGGACAGCGATGATCTGCAACATGATCTGAGTAAGACAAATTATGCCTACGAAAGCCTGATCGAATGTTGGTTTCAAGCAAGTAATAGGTTAGATTCATTTAGTTTTTCTTTTTCTTTTTTTAATTTACAGTTTCAACCATTAATTTCACACATTTATACATATTCCCGACTGTCAATTACTAAATTGAAAGATAACATTTTTTTATTACTGTTGTGTGCATAGCTACATTGGTTGTTTCATTACACGTAACTACTCTCTCATTTCTAATTAGCATGGTGTAGGTACGGTAAATGAATAAAACCATGCTTTTGTTTTCCAGTTTTTGTTTTGAATAAGTATGCTCTCTTCCTACGCCTTGTTGCAATTTGGAAGATCAGAAAGTAGAAATCAAAGGAATGGCTATGAGATGTTTTGAGGATTTTTTTTTGGTACTGTTGAAGATTTGAACAAAATGTTTAAATCAATTTTTTTCTTCAGTTTTCAAAATTAATTTGTCACCATTTGCTAAAATAATTTGATTCAGTTTGATTTGTCTCAAATGTTAATATAATTTCTAGTTTTATTTAAAAAAAAAAAAAAATATATATACAGAAAAAAAAATGCAGATATTGAATTGACGATATCTACAAATCAGAAATTGGGTTCTCTTTATTTTTGGACAGGATGTGAATAATAGTATGACGAATAAACCCAATAAATTGCAGCTCAATCCAGTACACGGTTTTTGATAAAATCAACATCATCACTTTCAACCATTTCTCTAATATATCGAGATCCGTGCATTGGATGGCCCTGAATTTTGGCATGCAGAAGTATTGGGACCATAGGAACCTTCCCACAAAATTTCAGCCAAACCCAGTACACGGTTTTCGAGAAAATCAACATCGTCACTTTCAGCCATTTCTTTGATATCTCGAGATCCGTGAATCAGATGCCACTGATGTTTTGCGTACATACGCATTGGGATCATAGGAACCTACCCACAAAATTCCAGCCGAATCCAATATACAGTTTGTGAGAAAATCGTCTCTAAAGTTTGTTGTAGCAGCCTGCAACAAAAACAATAATAATAATAAAACATTTGAATGCAATATCATAGTAATAAGAATTGGGCGTAATAGATCCGATTTTATGGGTGAAGGTTATGAGGTCAAACCCCATCCACGCCACTCTTTATGCCATATTTTAGTGATTTAATGATTTGACAATGATCTGTTAGTTATGCGTTTTGGATGCCTTGTTTTCCATTTTTTTTCCAGTTAGTATCATTTCTATTTTTTATTTTTTATTTTCATTTTATTTTGATATGTAAAACAAAAATAAAATAAAAATTATGAAACCATAAAAAACATTTCATTTGTTTTATTAAGAAAAACAATAAAAACTAATAAATAAAACCATACAAAGGAAAATTATTATGAAAATGAAAAATGTATGGATAAAGAAGTTATTGTTATTTGTTATGGTTTTACTTTGTGTTGTATGTGGTCGAACAGGTAATGGTATATACTCAGATCATGATGATAAAAGTGTTCCATAAACTCTTTAAGTGCAAGCGTGCACAAAAGAGCACATTTGGATCCATGTACAATTGCATACAAGCGATACTGCCAATAGAAAAATTTGAAAACAAATCAAATATTCTAAAAATAAAAATTTGCAAATGGATTTTCACATTTCCTGAAAACATAATTGGAATCATGCTTTTATATTTTTATGCTAAAACTAGTGTGAAATCACTTCACCAGGTATTCACGAAGAGGATTGTCAAAAATGCGCTATCACCAACCGGTAAAAACACATTTATTTTTTTCATTTGGTTGATAGCATTAGTATTAATTTATGCACTTTATGTTTTCGATACTCTAACATTATTTGTTGCAGATTAGTGCTAACATTTTACAGGTTCAAAGACAATCAAATTTCTTGCAAAAGTGATTTTCAAGAATCATAGAATTTTTTCTGAAAAATAGGAGCATTCTTTGTTGACTGCTTGAAGGAGTTGTTACTCATCATAAACATCATGACGTGTGTTGTTACACATAAACCTTTCATAAACCCATTTGCGTCATGAATGTTTCTTCCCATTCCTCCTTCAAACCAGATTGGTCGTCCCTGTGTTCAATCCCATCTTCCATTGACTTATTCTTCATGACTTTGCACATGCCTATCTTTCTGAGTCACATGCATCTCTTTATATTTTTTAGTTCAGTTTCCCTTGTCAATAAAACTATCCAGCTCCCTTTCCATGACTACATTGCCTAGCCCTAAACATTGTTTCTACTGAGATGTTTTCATTTATAGTCCTACCAATCTTTTTATAAACTCGTGTTGACTGATGCGAGATTCCTTAAGGCCCACCTTTCAACAAGTCTTTCCCCATCGACCTTAGCACCTTATATGGGATATAGACTAGAGTTCCTTTTGATTACTTGGAGTCTTGCATGCCTTAATGGCAAGTTCTCTCGCTGACAATCATGGGAATACATCAATGTCCCTTGATCCTCAGATCTTGCAAGTGGCTCGACATCAGTTCATTCATTCGCACTTCGCAAGATGTATTCGGATACCTTGGCACTCATTGACATCAATGATGAATTTCCTCGCATTGGTTAACGACATTCATTATTGGTTGGTAATCCAATGACTTATTTTCATGCTCGACATCAACACATTCATTTGCATGATTAGAATTGTACCATCAGGTTTAGCAGCAAGTGAAGACTATACACTTTTCATGACTCTATCAGCAGTTAAAACAACATGACTTCATCCATATGAGAGTACCACAGTTCCAATTTCATACTTTCTCTTTTCCATGATTCATTCAATAGAATTTCAGATTCCTCCACTCCACATTCTCTGATCCAGCAGACAGTAGTCGCAGCTACATCAACAGTTGCCTTTCATATGATCCTGCAGCAGTGACATCTTCCATGCTCCAGCAGCCACATCAACCATATTCCTATTGCATAGTTCATCAACATTTTGGGTAAGTGGAGGTATGTTATTTTCTAAACTTTAATCATGTAATTCCTCAACTGCTAGCAATGAATAATTTGGAAAATTCCCTCACCTAGTTCCCTTTCCTTTTCACTTCTATGACTTATGCCACGTTGCATGAGAACATGCAACAAGTTAATTTGGGGGGTAGGGAACTTTATTCACTATCATCACTCCACTTTTCCACTACCATCATTCCATTTTTCGTCTCATTTACCAGTTGTGAACATTTATTTTCCAACGATACTCAGTTGCACTTTACTTCATAAGAATTGTTATACATATTGGCATGATTCACACATATACAAAAAAAAGGGCTTTCTTATACTCAGTGATGTTTCCTTATGCACATTGATAACATATTTTTTCCAGTAAGAATATGGGAAAATTATTATCATAACATCAAGAGAACAAATAACAAAATGAATGTTGTTAACACAAGAACCAACATTCTTTATATTCATGGTTGTCACACAAGAACCAACCATAAGAAAAATGTCAATTGTTACTCATGTAAATCCTATCCTAGAAAACATTCAATATCTTCACTCAAAGCCAACATTTAGATGCCAAAATTTATTGAGAATATCCATTCATGGTTGCATGCGGACATGCAACAAGTTAAGTTCGGGGGTATCTTGGGGCTCGGAAATGTCCTATTTTCATCCATCCTTCCCTTCATCATTCTCCACATTTCATCACCCCATTAACCTTTCACGATATCATTTCCATAAATATACTTGTGTTTCACCTTATTGTTCTCCACTTTATTCATTTTAGTATTTAAAAGGAATTTGTGATTAAATGTTAGAAAATCAACATGTTTGCATATATATCTCAAATATGTGTGAGATTTGTAATGTGTAGGAATATGAGAAGGATTAACTCAAAATGACTTCTCGAATACTTCATCCATCATTTCAATATTTGAGGAGATAATTCAAGCCCATTCCAAGGAGAAGATCATGGAGATTTGGTTGGAATATTTTATCCAAGATATATGAGAGATATGTGTGAGGATTTGAAGGGATTATATTTTGTAATAATGGGAAATAGGTTGAGAGAAAAGTGGATCTGTAATAATGAAATGGTTATCTTATATTCAAGGCTCTCATGTATAAAAGAGAGTGCTCTCTCTTCATGAGGATTCAAGTAGAATAAGAATTAGAGGATTCAATTAATTAGAATCAGAGTAGCCATTAATGGTAATTATTAGGATTCGAAAGAGAAAGGGATTCTTAGCTTTGATTCATGGTTTTGGTTTTCATGCTTTCATTATTCTGTTATGAAGATTGATTTGATTATTGAATGTAAGATTGATTCATTGGTGAGAGATCTCATATGTTGTTATGCCATTCAACTCTTCACTTGTTGTATCTTCTCTTACTTCATGTGGTTCTCTATTTCTAGATTAATTTCCTTCACGCAATTTCTCATTCCTAGATTAATTTCATTTACACAACTAGATTAATTCAATTCCAAGTCGTGTGTTAGATTAATGATTTTATTTCAGTCGTGTGTTGGATTAATGATTCAATTTCAGTTGTAGCTTAAACATTAGATTAGATTAGTCCTACTTCAATCTTGCATATACTTTATGTGTGCTTCGTTAGTTTACGAACCCCGGGTTGAAAAATTAGATAGTTGGGCAAGTACTATAACTCAATTAATACAACATTAGTTCTGCCCAATATAACGATTGTCGTTCCCTTGTCACGATTGTTGTTCCTTTTGTTGTTCATTTGAACAGAACGATTGTTCTTCCTTTTGTTATGATTGTTTTCCCTTTGTAGGGGTTGCATATCTGGAGGACGGGTATTGAAAACGGAAGGTAAGAACCTACATAAGAGACAAGTAAAACACTTGTGCTAGCACCTAGATTTGGATGATGCATAGAGGTTATATTTTAAGACATATTTAGAGACCAACAGTAGTCGCAGAACAATGAGGAGGCACCAAATTTTTCAGAGCAACCGCAAGCTAGGGTTTTTGACAGTCGCAGCCATAGCAGAGGACATCATGAGCACCAGAAAGGGGGGTAAGGGTACCCCATCATACAAACAGGTAGTGGTATATAGAGAGAAAGGGCCAAGGGGCATATTTTTCAAGGCACCAATGACAGGAACCACGGGATCTGACCCAAGAAGAGGGCAGGAAAGGAACCAAGGAAAAAGTAAATGCATGGAAGAGGAAGCCAGAGAAACCTAGAACAAGATGCAAGACACAGCGAAGACCTACCGGGCAAAAGGGCACAACCCGTGCAAACCCAAATCAACATTGATACCCAAGGTGATACTGGAGGATCCACAGACGCAACTCTATAAGGATCAGATTAAGGCACATGTGTTAATCTACAAATTTATGGGCTTGTGGCCCACCGAACGAACGATGCACAACTGGATCAAATATCACTGGAAGCTAAGTGGGGAAGTGGAGCTCCATCTGGGCTCGAAAGGTTTCTTTACAGCAGTCTTCATAAACCTAGAAGATAGAGATAGAGTATTTGAAGGAGGGTCATACTTCCATGCATCAGCAGGATTTTACATGCAGCCATGGAAGGAAAATTTCTCCCCATAAAAATAGACCTTCAAAAAGGTGTCAGTCTGGCTGAGACTCTATTCCCTACCCTTAGACTATTGGTTACCCTCTACTTTTGAAGCAATAGGGAATAAACTAGGGAAATATATAAAGACCGTAGAAGCCACCCTGAAAGGGAGATACACATCTTGCGCAAGAATATGTATAGAGATGGATGTGTTGGGAGCACTCCCAGAAGCCATAAGCCTCGAACTCAGGGATGAGGAATGGATCCAAAGCATCGATTATGAACAGATCCTCTTATGATGTACAAGGTGCCATGAACATTGTCATTTGATCAGGGAATGCCCTCTTAATAAAAAACATGAAACGAAAAACCCCAAACCACAGCAGGATGAGGATGGGTTTGTTAAACCAAACCCCAAAAGCAGAGCCAACAAAAAGAAGAGAAAATACCAAGCAGGAAATAACCCATAGGTCCAAAATAACCTGAAAGGATGAGATAAAACCAATAAAGGGGCAGAAGTTGACAAGGATACAACAAAAGCTCAGGAAGTCAGAGAACAAACACCAAACAAGCCCACTGACTGACCAAATAACCAAAAGGAACATGGAAGCTACACAACTCCGATGGAAGGAAAAATCAGAGACAACAACACCCCCATGCAAGAAGTAGAGGGTGAGGCAGAAATGACACCAAGCGAAGTAGGCAGAGAAGATCTGGAATTCGTATACCTTGTAGAAAGGGAAGGGATAGATCTCACGAATATACTGGAGCAATGGAAATGACAGGGAGTAGACAATGTACCAATAGCGCAACTTGACTGCATCCATTACTTGTTCCTCCTAAGGGAGGAAGCCAAAGCTAGAGGCCTAAAGTATACACATAGGGATATTGGACACCTAGGAGTCAAAGTCGACGAGGGACAACCACAGCTCTCACCCAAGCAGATGCGAAGGAAAAAAGGCAAGAAATAAAATAGTGTAGCCCTACAGGAGCTTGGAGCACTACTGATAAACTCAAGTAAGATAAAAAAACTCTTCTCCAACCCCCCCCCCCTGCATGTTTAAATGAAGGTTATAACTTGGAATATAAGAGGCCTAAACAACCCAAGAAAGCAACAAATCCTTAGGAATAGACTAAAACAAGAACAACCAGATCTCTGTTTTATTCAAGAGACCATGTGTAATACAGATAGAATGGAAACAACCAGTCAACAAAAATGGTGCAAGTACAAGATGGTGGCTATTGGAGGCCACCAAATGGAAGGAGGTATCCTCACCCTATGGAACCCACAAGTACTAATTCTAATAGCAGCCAAAGCAACAAGGCATACCCTTACGGTTTGCATGCAACTCGTTGGGAACACAGAGGTGATTTTATGCACTAATATGTATGGACCCCAAGTGTTAGAGGATAGGAGAGGAATGTTAAGAGATCTAGAAGATCTTAAAAACCGAGCCAACAACCTCCAATGGATCCTAGCCAGGGATTTCAACATCATCACATCACTTGCAGAGAAAAAAGGAGGTACAAGAAGATTGGATAGAGATGCGGAGGAGTTCTCAAAATTCATAGACATAGTGAAGATGGTAGATCTGAAAACCAATAATGACCAGTTCACCTAGAACAATAAGTGAATGAGCCAACATTAGGTAGCAACAAGACTCGACAGATTCCTAGTGTCAGAGTCAATCATTATGCAGGGGATAACCTTAGACTGCAACATCCTTCCATGGGGGGGATCTGATCACTAGCCAGTGCAACTGGAAGCAGGCTTCCAGACCACACCAAAGAACAAACCTTTCAGATTTGAGAAATTTTATATTGAACACCCAACTTTCAAGGAAAGAATCAAACAGTGGTGGCGTGAGGAGCAACCAGAGCAAGGGAAAAGAATGTTCAAACTCTATAAGAAACTAAAACATATCAAATATAAGCTCAAGGAGTGGAACAAGGACACTTTTGGGAATATAAACCAAGAGAAGAACAACATTGAAGAAAAAATGAAAAAGCTCCAGGAAACCTTCATTTCGGAGGGCTACAATGAGGAGCGGAAAAAGGAAGAGATCCAAATGAACCAAGAGTGGGAAGAGCATTGCCAGCAAGAAGAAACTCTCTGGCGACAAAATTCCCAGATCAGATGGATAAAGGAAGGAGAACGGAACACCAATATTTTTCATAGAACAACCATCACTAGAAGAGCCCATAACAAAATCCTGAAGATTAGGGACGGATTATAAAGATAATCACATAAGGACATCGAAAAATCTCTGGTAAACCACTTCCACGGGATAGCTTAGGAACCTAACCAAGATAGAATGGAGGCCATACAAAAGATAATCCAACACATCCTGCACCTAGTAATAGAAGAAAAAAACAACAACCTGAACAAGCCCATTGCGGAGGAGGAAATAGACCAAGCACTCCAGGAAATGCCCAATGGAAAATCCCCAGGCCCAGATGGTTTCACAATGGAGTTCTTCAAAGCCTGCTAGGAATTCGTCAAACATGATGTTTATAGGGTAGTGGAAGACTCTAGAAGGTCAACCTCCATTTTGAAAGAAATAAATGTTACAATGATTACACTTATCTCCAAAGAAAATGAAGCCAAAACCCCCAATCGTTACAGACCTATAGTGCTGTGCAATGTGGTGTATAAGATAATTTCCAAGGTTATAGCAAGTAGATTGAAACCACTCCTACCCACACTGGTACAAGAATAGGCAGGTTTCGTGGAAGGAAGGCAAATAATGGACAATATTATCCATGCCAACGAACTTATCCATACCCTAAAGCTTCAGAAAAGAGGGGGAATAATAATACAACTAGACCTAGCAAAAGCTTATGACAAAATCAACTGGCACTATATGGTCAAGACCCTGGAAGCCTTCGGCTTCACCCAACACTGGATTAGGTCGATAGTCAACCTAGTATCCACAACAGGCTTCTCGCTACTAGTAAATGGAGCCCTTGCCAAACCTTACTGGCCCACGAGAGGCATCAGACAAGGAGACCCATTGTCCCCCTTCCTATTCATCCTAATGATGGAAGGTCTCAGTCGAAGCATAAAAAGCGCAACCATAAGAGGGGAAATAAAAGGTATCAAACCCTATGAAAATTGCTCGACTTCTACACACCAACAATTCGTGGATGACACCTTACTTCATGGCATGCCCATGGTCAAGGAAGTGAAAGCCTACAAATGAATCTTAGATGAGTTTGGGGAAGCCTCAGGGGCAGAGATAAACCAGTCCAAATCTATGATCTTCTTCTTTAATACCAACCATGCAATCCAAAGGAATTTGGCCAACATATTGGGCTTTAAACAAAAATCCCTCCCAACCAAGTACTTGGGCATCCCCTTGACAGACAAAGCTTACAAGCTGTTAACTTGGGAAGGAATAATCAACAAGCTACAAGACTGGGAAAAAAATTGGACGTACAGATCCCTCAACCTAGATGGAAGACTTATCCTAACCAAGTCAGTTTTGCAAGCTATCCCAACCTTTATGATGTTAGTTTTCCCAACCGCCAAGGGGATTATACAAAAAAAAAGAACCATACAAAGGGAATTCCTGTGGAGAGGAGAGGAAACAAGGAAAAAATAAGTATCGGTGGCTTGGGAGAAGGTTTGTAAACCAAAAATCAAGGGAGGCTTTGGGTTACACAACCCACAAGTGACCAATGATGCCTATGGGGTGAAACTCTGGTGGCATTGGGTCAAAGAAACTACCACGCCATGGGTCAATCCGTGGAAGGCAAAGTATGCCCTAGACATTTTCAACTAGGAAAAATCCACTTCAGAGGCACCAGGGAAGGTTTTTCCATCTGTAACCTAGCCTGACACAACAAGACCTAGATCCAGACACATAGGTTTTGGGAAATAAGAAATGGCAGAACCACCCGATTATGGGAGGATGACTGGCAACAGGAGCCTAGAATGGAAAAATTGGGTCTGGAGGAACTCCAATAGGAGATGATGGCGCAAGGCAAAACCTAAGTCTACCATTACTAAAAACAAGAAATAGATCGCAACAAATGGAGAATCTAGAACACTCTCACCCCACAGACTAGAGACCAGACCGCAACAAAAGTAAAAGAGGTAGATGATGAATTGGGGAGACAAAAAATTGCAGTCATGGACGGAAACGACCAGCTGAGATGGGGGCACAAAGTCGGTGAGGAATTCAATCTTAATGAAGTACGCCACTATATAGAGGAGCAAGACCAAGAAGACTCGACGCATCAATGGGACAAGATCTGGAATAGCCTCCATTGGCCAAAAATAAAAAATCTTCCAGTGGCTAATACTACACAACCGAATCCTAACTTGGGAAAACCTAAAGAAGAGAGGATTCATAGGCCCTTCAAGATGTTACCTATGTGAAGAAAAGGAGGAAACAACGAACCATCACCTGGATGAATGTCCCTATACAACAGAAGTCTGGGAGTGGGTGGCATGCATCTTCCAACAGTCTAATAGGATCAGAGGTAATATTTCCACAACTATAAACACCTAGAAGGAAAACTACAGTGAAAATGAAGAGGTGAATCTCTATTGGACCCTCATTCCCGGCATGATCATTTGGGCAATATGGAAGGAATAGAAATGGCGCATCTTCAGGAACCAAAGATGGACGGCAGGAAAAATCAAGGAAACAATAATCTTCATGACAAGAGAAATGGTACAGAGCTGCAACTGCCAAACATGAGGAGAGAAACTAATAGACCGGGATCTCAAAATTCTAGAGGCTTTTCAACTGAAATAAGGATGCAACCCCAATCAGGCAAGATGGTTTCCACAACTACAAATAGGTGAGCGCAACTAGAAATCGCCACCTGAGGGCTCCTTCAAGCTGAATTTCGACAAGGCATCGAAAGGTAACCTAGGATGGACAGGTACGAAGGGAGTAATCAGGGACAGTCAAGGAAAAATTATCTAGCTGTACACTGGGAGTCTGGGGAACTCAACCAACAACGCCACAGAATTTGGAGTCCTGGAGACTGGCCTTGAGATACTACATCAGGAAGGGATGACCAACATCATAGTGGAAGAAGATTCCATGCTGGTCATCAACACAATAAGGAAACTCCAAAACGACACTAGAGTGGGAAAATCCAGAGGCATTGGCACTTAGCTTATTCCCCACAAAAAATTCAGGAGCATTTGCAAATGAGGATCACAGTGAAGTTGTGTTGGGTCCAAAGGTCAGCAAATGGACTAGCGGATAGAATCGCTAATGAAGGGGTAGACAAGGAAGGACCAGAACTGGATTCCACATGGAGTAACATCACGAATGTTCAGTTTCAAATAGACTATACCCAACTAGCAGCAAAGGACTATGAAGACAACCAAAGTACAAATGACCACACCAAGGCTGAAGGAACAAAATTAAGTGAAGGTCAAGGAGGATCCAGGCAGAATCCGATAGGCCATCATTTAAACAAGAGTTACAATGCAGATCATGGTCACACCACAAGAGGAGGTATGACACCACGGTCCTATCAATAGAATGAAGTACAGGGGTTGTCCATAGTAGAGAAGAAAGGTTAATACACAGACAACAAAGGATGAAGATCAAAAAGATAACATGTGGGTAGGAATGGGTACACCTCATCCATGCACAGATACGGTGGGTGGAAATGATTAGTGTACAATGTGCAAGGTGTTATCGGACAAATCGGTAGGTGCGGACACTAATTGATCTCCCTAGATCCACCTAGATCTAGAACAAAACACACCAAAACATGACACTTTACTTAAGTTTTATATATTGAATTTATTAACTAAAGAGGGATAGGTGACATACCGTTTAAATGCCACTTCCTCTCGCCATCGCCATCCTAGCTCCATTCCAATGCTCATACAATGATGATCCTGCAAAAGAATGCAACCAACCAAAGTGATAGCAATAGCATAAACTCAATATAAACCTATGTATGTGATCAAGGAATCATACAATAAAACACAACAAGATTTATAAGAAAGAATCATATTATTGTATCATATTAAATGTGAAAGAGAGATTACAATCATGGCCTTGATGTTGTAAGGTCCCTTCCAACTGTTCTTCATTCCCCACACACTTTCACTCCAATAATTCTGAGAGCACAAACCTGATAATATTCAGAATCTATCTTGACAAAGTGGCTCATCTAGCCAAGCTAAAAATCTCCAAAGCTCAATCCAATCCAAGCTAATCCCAAAAGCTCCAAAGCTAACCAAAAGCTAGCTTTCTCCATGAGAACTCCTCTCCT
>ML784689.1:472483-482918 GCA_009831015.1 Picea engelmannii | reverse complement strand
CTGATCTTTCCCTAAACAATTCTAAAGAAAACACATGCTTTGTAATTGAAAGACACTCAAAGCAAGAGACTAATCCTTCAAAACCAAACAAAGCAAAAGTAGCTAAAAGCAACTCAAAGGATGTCAAGCAGACTGTAAATAGATCAATATAGGCTCTAAAAACTCAATCCAGCTGATCAAAGCAAAACTGGGTCATCAAAAGATGACAAGACCCAATCCAAAAAAATTTACAAACAAGTTCGCAGGCTGGTAGTGTATTACAGTGTGAGAATCAAAGATTCTCGCAGGCTGAACAAAGGTTGACTGTGAGGGGTTCGCACTGGACTTAACACCAAGGTGCGAACTCACGTGTTTCTTGCAGGCCACTAAAGGGTATAGTGCGAGAATGCCTGTAAACAAGAAAATTTTTGAAAAAGGACTACATTTGAGTGAACTTTCAAATCCATAGAGTCTGGATGGATCTCCCACAGACTCAGAGACCAGAAAACAAGCAATCAAAGAAAGGGAAACTAGACTAACTAGGAAATAATCCGTTCCCCAATGGAGTCACCAATTTTGTTATCGGACAAATCGGTAAGTGCGGACACTAACTGATCTCCCTAGATCCACCTAGATCTAGAAAAAAACAAACCAGAACATGACACTTTCCTTAAGTTTTAGATATTGAATTTATTAACTAAAGAGGGATAGATGACATACCGTTTAAATGCCACTTCCTCTCGCCATCGCCATCCTAGCTCCATTCCAATGCTCATACAACGATGATCCTGCAAAAGAATGCAACCAACCGAAGTGATAACAATAGCATAAACTCAATATAATCCTATGTATGTGATCAAGGAATCATACAATAAAACACAACAAGCTTTATAGGAAATAATCATATTACTGTATCATATTAAATGTGAAAGAAAGATTACAACCATGGCCTTGATGTCGTAAGGTCCCTTCCAACTGTCCTTCATTCCCAACACACTTTCACTCCAAGAATTCTGAGAGCACAGATCTGATAATATTCACAATCTATCTTGACAAAGTGGCTCATCTAGCCAAGCTAAAAATCTCCAAAGCTTAATCCAATCTAAGCTAATCCCAAAAGCTCCAAAGCTAACCAAAAGCTAGCTTTCTCCATGAAAACTCCTCTCCTTTTATAAGTTGAAGAGGATAAGGTGAGGAGGTTAGGATGATCCCACTAAATCATGAAAGCGAGTAAGATCCAAAGCATTCGAATGCCATCTCACCATAGAAGTTTCTCCTTCTAGAAGATTCGAGAAAATGCTTGTTTTTCCCATGTGTAGGCATTCTTGCACCCTGCCTATAGAGCAACCTGTGAACCTCTCGCAACCCAGCTATGGTGCAACCTGCGAGAATCAGGCATTCTCGCACCCTGCCTATATAGCAACCTATGAACTTCCATTTTTATAGGGTTTTTACAAAGGAGAATGCAACCTCATTTATCAAGAAAAGTTCTTCTGCCTTCCTTCTTCAGGAACTCAGGCCACTAACCCCTATGAAGGCAACAGATAGGTTTACATCATTAACTATCATAGGGATGATGAAAATAATGTGTAACATAAGGCAAAGGATTGGGGCAGGGACGATAGCAGGGTTCCCAAGCGCACACACTCTGAAACAGTGAAAAAGGACCAAAAGGTACGCCTTTACGGGAGACCCATTATTACCAGGATAAGATCACAACTGGGGAAACCCCATAAAAGAAGAAGCATCAGGGATAGCTACAGACCAACGAGCAGTAATTACAGAGACCAGGAAGGGGCAAATAGAAGCGGAGGACGAAGTCAAGATAGAAGCCATCGCATTCAAACCGAGATGGTAAGAATTAAGAATACCCAGAGTAAGAGGCCCCCCTAGGGGGAGGAACTTCCAACAAGCACCTGGAAGATCACAAGGATGGAGCAAGTGGCCAGAGAGGCCAAAGGCACCTTTCTTGCGCAGGTTGATCCAAAGGGCAAAGCAGTCATCGACAATTGGGAGCGAGAAGTCAATACCAAGCGCTAGGGAAAATCCTGGGCATAACTCATCCAAGAAGCGGACGGGATAAGGGACCTAGGGGCCACACAGCCCAGGACACGCTCTACCACAAAATGATGGAGGAAGCTTGGCGCACAAAAATGTTGATAAGTAAGCTAAGAGCTAACAAGAACAAGACTAGCAGGGTGGCAAGCCGTGGCCACAAGATGGAGCTCACAAAAAGTTTGAGCCACCTCAGCAACCTGGAGGCCACCACAAAAAGAATAGCAAAGGAGCAGAGGAGCCAAAACGAAAAAATGGAATGAATGGTCGGACAATTCCACTTCTACCTTCGCTATGTCCACCACATGGACATCACTCCAGGAGACCGAAGTGGAACACCAGTCTGTATCATAAAGATGCGCACAGTGGAGCAGAGAAAGGAGAACGAGGCAAGAAAGGAAGGAGATGAAAGCCATCTAATCCTCTTGGACTAGCGTAGTCTCAACCCAAGGTCATTTTTTTTATCAATGTATGAGCAACCCCTATTATACGTTCTTGGTTTTTATGTATATGCTATGGTATAGTTTTTTCAAATGAGTTTTCGGAGACTAGGTTGGTTTCCCAAGGTGGCGGCCCAACCCTCCCCTCGCTTATGTAGACAATGCAACTTCGGGATCCCTGATTTGGTTTCCTTTTTGGCAGATCAGGGGATACCCCTCTTTTCCTTTTTTACCATATTTTTCTCAATAATATAGAATCTCAAACTCACTTACAAAAAAAAAAAAAGTGTTAAAATTTTGTGGGTATATTTTATTTTATGGTAGAGTGAATATTTATGTTTACAAGTAAAAAAATTTAGTTTTAAAAAAAAAAACTATTGAATTTTGTTGAAAATATTAAATTTGAAAAACAATAAATTATTATTATTATTAAACTTGAAAAAGTTAGAATTTTTGTTTATCTTATAGTCACTGTGGTTACTCATTTAGTGTTATATTTTTTATTTAAAAAATGATTTCTATTTAATTTAAGACATAAGCAGATCCAATATAAAATGTTATACAAAATTAAAAATAGAATAATAATAAAATTTTAATGTTAATTAAATAATAATCATTGACATTTTTTTATATGATGGTGATAATGATTAACATTCACTAAGATCGAATTGGTCTATCATACCTTAAGAAGGTAAGAGATGACCTCGAATTTTTTATATTTTTATTTGATTTATGTGTTTGAAAAGCATTAAGAGAAGTTTTTCAAAATCACCATAGTTTTGTTGACTTAAAAGATTAAGAAAATTGATAATGTGACAAATCTTTTAAAATTGAGATTTAATCTTTGTATATACTAGATAATCTAAGAGAAAGTACTTTTCATCTTCAACCCTCATAGTGATATGTATAATATATTTCTTTATGTAGAATCTATTTAAAGTATGTTAATTTTTGTTGATGTGATTTGTTCCAATATAAATATTTGTATTTAATTTATTTTTTTAATTAATTTTATCTATATTTTTTTAATTTTAATTTTTTATGAAGGTTATTAATTATAATATTTTCTTTTCTTTTAAATTTCATTATGATGTGATGTGTGGAATCTTTTTTTTTATCCAATATGTTAATCTTAATTGATATAATTTTGTTTAATATGCATATTATTATTTTGTGTTTAATTTAACACTCAACATAATACCTTTTCTTACAATATTTACTTTTTATTTAAATTTCATTCTGATATATCGAATTTATTTCTTTATCCAAAATCTCTTTAAGATATATTATTTTTCATTAATATATTTTATTTTAAAATAAATATTTTTACTTATACTTAATTTAATTATTAAATTTATAATAATTATTTTATTTTATTTTATTTACAGATTGTATGAAAACATTTCTCATTAATAATAATAAATTGCTATAATTTCAATTTATGAGTAGGAATTCAGTTGATTAGCTGAAATGATTTTTTTCATTGAAATTTGGTTATATAAATTTATAAGAATCACTATTTTTTGTTGTTCAGAATTTATTTTTGATTGTAAAAATAGTTTCAGTAGATTAAAAAACTCTAAAAACTAAAATTTTACAAAAATAATCATTTAAATCTACTAATCCAACAATTTCTAATTTATAACAAATATCTCCAAAAAAATCTTCATTTCATAAAATATTTAACCTAAAACATTCACATAATACATATTTCTATTCTCAACATTGAAACAATACAATAATGAAGATAACACCCATCTAAATTTGGCTACGAGCAGTATCCATTCCTGCTGCAGGTAATTTATAAGCCTTTGGATCTGAAAGCAATTCAGCTCCATTGTTCTATACATCACCCGCCGCAACAGGAGGGTGGATTTCTATAACCTCTAAATATTATCTAGCTGTATGTCTATCTCTCTGTCATATATGTCCTCGTTTTATAAATTAACGTGCTTTATTCTCATTGCCAGCAGGTAGTGAGGTCAATTCGACTCGACTCGCTTGGCTCGCCTGGCGGATAAAAATTCAAAAAGCTTGGCCGGATCGGACAAAACTTCTTTCACTCCATCGGTTTTAGAAAACCGGTCCACCCATGCACTTAATTGCGGCATTTTTTCTGTATCTATTAAAACTATATTGGTAACCTTCTCCACCGTTTTGATGAATACCAATATCCCGCCCAATGAGATGTCAATCAACCCTATCTCATCTCCCCCAAAATACGCTTTTCCGGACAAGGCTTCCTCCAACAGAAGGAAGTTTGCCACGGATTCCTCCGCCGCTTTCTGTTGCTGCTCACCCTCGCCGTTGTAAACTCCTGCAATAGATAGAACGAGCTGCAGCCAACAATACTTACTATTAGAGACAGAATACAGAAAATGTAATTAAAACGTTCAAAAACCTAAATAGAAGATAACGAACGAATGGATGAATTACCTTATCGTCTACAAAGGCAGCCCAGAAGCGGGCAATGGCTCGGTCATATGGATCTTTGGACATAAGATTTGGCGCCTTACCATGCCTCGTCGATGTACTGCACAATAATCATTGATTCGCAAACAGGCTTCCCGTTGTGGAGGAGCACCGGAATCTTCTTGTGAACAGGGTTTGATTGCAGTAGCAGCTGGCTCTTATTTTGAATGTCCTCTTCGATGAACTCGTAATCGATACCTTTAAGAGCAAGAGCTATGCGAACCCGCACAACGAAGGGACTCCGAGCCACACCTAAGAGCTTAACTCGCCCCTCTTCTCCACAAGCCTCCATCGTCACTGCTCTATTGTTAAATCGTTCTGAATTGTGTTTTTTGAATGTATTGTGCTTCTCTGAGATATCTGCTATATCCACTATACATATATAACTATAATCCACATAACTTGTGTTTCTTGAATGTAATGAGCTTCTCCACTATACATATATGTGCTATCTCCACTATACTTATATAACTATAATCGACTAAAACAAAACTTGTTCCGTAAGTCACCAAGACCGGATCGCTGGATTATGGTGGACTTGGGGTCTACTCCTCTTTGCGGATTGGCTGGAACGATGGGTAGCTACACGCACAAGTTAACCGCAGCAGCCAGGAAACTACATATTTTCCTTTCATCATGAAACATTGAAGAAAGTTCTTGAGAATGGAATCAACGCCGAGGCCATTCTTGACTTCACCCGTATGACTTTGAACACGGGAAAGTTGCTTGGCGTGAACTGAGAAGGTGAAGTGGGCTAACTTAGTAGCAATCTTTCCTTATAGTTATATATTTTTGGTAGGTGTTTTTTAAGTTTTTAGTTAATTCAGAAGTTTGATAGATTTTTTTTTGAGCATCTCAGTTGATTTAAAATGAGGCAAAACTTCATAAAATGAGGCAAAACTCCAAAAGTAGGGTTTTGAAATACATGGAATTTTTATCCATGCAAAACTCAGACTACCTGTAAAAAAAGATATGTTTGCTTCCTAAAGAAAAATGGATCTATTTGCTTCTGAACTAACTTACTCCCATAACTTCAGTCTTTTTCATAAAATTAAAATTTATTTAAACTGAAATTTTAATATAAGTTTTATTACGAATTAATAAATACCAATGTCTTAATGGAGAGGGCCAAACTTATCAGCGGATTTGGCGGATCTAGCTCTATTTTTTTGGAGTAGGAGGCAGTTAACTCTAGCTGGAATGTGACTGAACTGCTGAAATGGGGAGATCTTGGGAAGAGTGCTATTACTAGACACTTGTTGATTTTAGGGCAAGGGATAGTGGAGGGATGGATGTACAGGGACAGTACTAGACGACAATTTGGACGATGATGAGTGGTGGAGTCAGAAGGCATTATATAAACCGGATGCAGACTACAGGGAGGAGTTCAGGTAGATTAGACTAGATCTAGCCTTGGTGGATGAGATGAAGGGTTGTCCCGAGGCAGACTTGGTGGTATGTGGTACGAAGCTAATAGATGGAGTAGTGTTAAGTCCACTGTCGTCACAAGAGTTGACTCTAGGCTGTAAAAGAGCCAAGCCTTAGCACATTTTTAGAAGAAATAAATCTTGTTGATTGATCAGTCGTAGGAGGCTTCTAGAACTAGGTCTAAAATAGTCACTCCACTCATTTATAGATCAGAAACAAAAGCCATGACCTCGTTTTTCTAATTCATTTTAAAATAATGGGGATGGATAAAAGATAGGGGATGAACAAAACTGAAAGAAAAAGCCAAGTGTCTGGTCTTCCTTTCAATAGAAGAAATAACACTAAACTTCAAATATCTGAACACAGGTCTTGTCTCACTCATAGAAAGACAGAGGAAAGGCTGTGAACAAATAAAACTTGTAAATAAGGCAAAACAATTAGGATGCAGGTCTTGTTCTACTCACATCAAAACAAAGGAAACACTGCACCTTAAGGAATTCTTTAAATTAGCTACAACAGAGATAGTACTAAATTGTAACCATTACAAGCTGAAATAATGAATGTAAGGAAGAAAGAGCAGTGATGAAAACTTCAGAAACAATAATACAGGAAGAAAACGGAATTAGACAGTGACAAAGTATAGAATCTCTTGGCACTCTGTTCTATATTTGATAAAAAGAGAATGCATTACAAACCCAGCTTCCAAAAGGCTCCCGGGMTCCTCCGTGTTACATACATCAGTCTTTTTTAAAAAGAAAAAATAAAACTCTTTGCGTTCCAGGAAGCTGAAACGGTTTGTCTTCTGGACTTCGTGACTGCCAGATGTTCTGCCGTTACAAACATTGGTGTGCGTTGGCAAAATGTTGCCACTCTTATCAGTAGTGTTTTTATGATTATGATTGTTAGTAAATAACCGAGTATGGTGGCGCTTCTAAACAACTACAACAGTCACAGGAGGTTGATAGTTTGGCTCAAGTGATGCACAGGCCTTGCGGATTGCATCTAATTCATATAAGAGTATTTGATAAAACTGGCAGTTACTCGCACCATCTCTGTAAAATATAATTCTTAAAGGCTTCTGTCTCATATCTTTTCAAAAAGAAATTAAGAGCTCCCTTATCATGCCACCAAATACAGTGCCCCTCACAGGATCCTGCCAGGTCTTAAATAAATCTTGGATCATCTCTTGCCAGTATGCATGAGCACATACTAAGCCTGCATACTTTGTGACTTCTGGCTAATCTTGAGATGCAACAACAGCTGCTATGAATGGACTGGAATCCTCTCCATCCCCTGGATGAGTTACCTCAGAGATTTGGCACATTTGAGCTAACTCATGACAAAATCCAAAAGAAACACTTTCTTAGACACCCCGTGAGAAGTTGATACAAGCCCAGTGGTTGACTGTGCCTCCATTCACCATTTTCTTATTCATCATGTTCCACAGAGGGAGATTGGAAGCTCCTGGGATGAAGGCATGAATTGGAATAGACAGGAAAGCGTACAAGAGAATAGAGTCATCCCAGGTTCCTTATCGATCCATTAGCTCAAACTGGATACTTTTGGATTGAATCTGGCGCTTGCTCCTGTATATTAGAATCATCTCCATTGAATTGACACACCTTCGATTCAGTGTCCAGAAGAATAACATCAACGCCATGAACCCGCCGATCAAATTCAGTCATGGACCTTTCATATATAAAGGTGTTTTGGAAACTAACCGAGACTTATGATCTACATCTTCCACTGAATTATTATCTATGCAAAAGCCGGACGATGAGTTGGATGGAGCTGAAACCTTCAGTCCCAGAACCACGTGAGATTGGGAAATCTCGTCGAATAATGTGCTAACTAGATCATGACTGTTGGAATTAACTGCTACCATTAACGATGATGATTTGGGGCTTCCAAGGAGCTCTAAGGTTCCGCTCTTCGGAAAGCATTCAGCTTCGTGTGCATCCAATCTAAATATGTCCTCATCCTTGTAGTCATACTTGAACTGATCTCGATCGTAGTCATTCATATTTTCTCCCTGCAGTGAACCTTCGAAGACTTCAATCGATTGTCTGTGTAAATGAGAAAGATTCTGGCTGAAATAGCCCCCGTTTTCTTTGGGGAACACCGACGACCTTCTAGTCAAATTAGAGGGTAGTAAAATTGTAGTAGAAGCACAGTGGGTGATTGTAGGCACATGACCCTTCAATTCTTCTTCTACCTGCATTAGTTTGGTTAACTCCTTTGCAATCGCAGCTCGCACCTCAGTTTGCTTCCTCGCGCCGTTGGTCACCGCATGCAAAATCTCGTCTTCTGTGGAAGGATAGACGACCACAGCGGCTCTATACGAGATTCTGCCAGGACAGGTGTCATAACCGTTCGAAATTGCGCAGAAGGAATCAGAATTGTTGCAGGTAACCGATGGCTGATGCTGCAGAATATGCCACGACCTCATAATGTGTAGTAACGGCTCCTCACAAACTCCACCAACCTTCCGAAAAAATAGAGTGCGCCCCTGACCTCTCACATTGTTTGAATGGAAGGGAAAATCAAACTATCCGTCTAGGTCATTGAAGTGTTCCAGCGCACTTCATGAAATTCGGAAACTGCCAAATGCTGTGTCAGTTCTTTGAAATGCTTCTGTCAACGCTTTAAACGTTGCCCGATTATTCTCTATGGATATATTCATAGACTTGTTATCAATGAAACAAACAATCCGAGTCATCGCAAGCTCGTCACTGACGTGGATCAGAACAAGTTCGAGACTTTGTTTCTCCATTTGCATCATTGTCATGCCATCTTAACCCTTCGACTATCAACTGAATATCGTCAATTTATCCTTTGATATATGTCTACTAATCGCAGAGAATTTCAAGCTTTTCACTGCTATATTAATGAGTCATTGTTGTAGAAAATATATCATCCAATTTTGTTGAGAATCCATAGGCTCCCATGTTATTGTTTTCAGTGTTGAAAGTATCCATCCATGCATATAATTTATGGATTTTGTACCTCCATTTATGACAAGTGCTGTTGCAGTCACTGAGAACATCACGACCAACATTACCAGAGACATGAAAAGAAGCGATGCAGTTATTTCATAGGGACTTGCGTTATCTGTTTTTGAACTCTTGGGTGTGACAAAAAACCATGTTTCTAACAATCCAATAGATATGAAGAATGCTTCCAGATTGCCCAACAAGATGCGTTTGATCTCCACCAAAACCGCTCGTCATTCCACCTTCTTTGCTTGTTCCACCACGCCTTTTCCCACGAAAACAAAATTAGCAGTCGAAGCTATCTTAGATTTGAACCAAAGCAAGGCATTCTAACCTTGATTATACTGGATTTATGGAGGCATGGATGGAAACACTGATTTATTATATATATATGATGTCTATCATAAAAATCTTAGTAAGATCTCGACCATTTGTGAAAGTTCTGAGCTACTTATAATATGAAAGATATGAGACTAAGAATGGCATTACAGACAACTGATAGAGAACAAGTGGAATATTGCCTTCATAGTTGTAGTTCATCAACATCTGTTTGGAGAGGCTGAAGCATGATGTCAACTTCACTCAAATCAACATCTTCTACCACGGCTGGATCCCACTTTGGATTCTAGTCCTTGTCAATGAGTACTGCACAAACACCCTCAACAAAATCATTCTGTGGTGAGCTTCTTAGAGCTATGCGATACTCCGCTTTCATGACACCATCTAACTTAGAAAGATCATTTTCATGATCTCCATGTGCAGATACTACAGCCGAAAAATGTTTGTGCGTCAAACAGAGAGAAAATGGAGCACCTTTTCCCAGTCAATGAAAGGTAGGCACCAAGAGATCCTTCTCCTAGACTCCTTGCTGCTATGTAAGCAAATCCAACATCAGGAAACAAGCCAATTGCATTTTTTGGCATCGCAAGAAGAGTCCTCTCAGTAATGACTCGGTAACGACCATGACTAGAAAGTCCAATTCCAAAACCCATTGTTACACCATCCATAAAAGAAATGTAGGGCTTTTCATAATGAGCAATTTTACAAATGAGAGTATACTCTGCCGAG
>ML784689.1:439022-463665 GCA_009831015.1 Picea engelmannii | reverse complement strand
CCTCTTACATTTATTATATCTAACTACCATAGTGGGCCTTATTTAATAATATAGTAGACCTAGTCCACCTTACATTGAATGACCTCCACTATTATCACTATGGGCCCTCTGGGCCCCCCTACTACCTCTCTAGCTACCTTACACAAATGCTGTGTCAGTTCTTTGAAATGCTTCTGTCAACGCTTTAAATGCTGCCAGACCCACAAAAAGCTGAACTACTCTAGCCATGAGGATTAAAAATGATATTCAAGTTGCAGGAAGATTTTACTACCGATCAATCTCCGGGTAAGAACTCAAAATCCTCCAGTAAGATTTTTAAGTGGCAAAGTAAATTATGGACGGGGGAAAATTGTTCTGCTCAGATGCTATTTTTTTTTTTTTGTAAGTAAGTAATTTTATATATAAGGGCCTTCAAAAAACCAGACCATAGTTACAAAATTTAATAACATCCGTATTGTAGTTACTAAACTGCCCCAAAAGGGAGAAACCAATTCAGCCAACCGGGAAGTTTAGCAACTGAGATCTTACCAGTCTTAAAAAACAAAGATGAGCTAATTAAAATGCAACTAGAGGGGAAACTATTGAAGAAAGAACAGGTCCCATGAGGGGTTAGACACCTGGCAAGTAATCTGGCAAATAACTTGGCAGATAACCTGGCCATGGATCCTCTTCAATAGGTGTCCCTCGGTTTTCCAAATGCATGTTGTCGTCCATGGTGCACTCATTCCTGTTGGCAGTTGTCCTGGCGTCTCCCAACGGAGTGTGCACATGCTGACCGGTGGCTATGATTGCTTCCATGTCCTCCTGTTGGATCTGCTCCGCAATGACCTCTGCTGCACTCTGCGTCTTGACATTCTCGTCATTGCCTGCAAAGGAGGGTGCTCCTTCTGAAGCCGCGCCTGCTGGGTAGGAGGGAGAGGCGTCATGGAAGTTAGAAAGGAGATGGAGGAGGGTCGAGATCCTCCCGTCCATAAGCTGTATCCTAAATTGGAGGTCATCCATTCCCTAACGAAGTTCGAAGACCAAGTCATAGAGGATGTTGAAATTCTCTTTCAGCTGCAAATCCAGCTTGGAATCAGACGACGTCGACGCCTAGTTTCGATTGGCTCGAATAGGTGATGGCATCCCCATGGGAGACTTTGAGGAGCTAGTAACTGGCGCGAGGGGGGGAATGAAGTTTCTGGAGGTCAAAGGAGCGGCAAGGTGGCGCAGGGAAGAGTCCACCAAGGTTTCAATTAAAGCTAAGCACTCAAAGCTGGAGATAGGCGCGGTGGAGGAATTGAGAGGTGCTAACTCAGGCAGCAAGAGCGGCGAGGAGAGTGTTGAGGGAGAACCAGGAGGAGAAGCCGATGCACGAGGGCGAGGAGGATGCCAAGGAGAGCCCCTTCGTGGTCTTCCTCGTTTTCATTGCATGGTTTGGCAGTGTAAGTGGAAATGGAATTCCAGGCCAAAGGGGAGAGCCTGTAGAAGGTCGGGAGTCGTGAACACCATGAGCATGCAAGAAAAACCAGGCCAGGGCAGCGGAGGAGTACCGGAGTCGGATCTCGGGAGAGGGAGAGTATCACAAGCAGACGAAGAAGCCATAGCACCACGCATAATGGAGGTTGAGTGAACACAAATTAATGCCACTGCAAACGACATGAAATCCATTTATTACAGGGTAGAGTCGGCGGTAGTTGGCACGAGCTGGTCACATGTCTCGCTACCTTGCTAGCTCCTCCTCTCTCCCTCTGTACGCCAGGTGGTCGGCACTATCACCCCATCCAGGGGTTTGTCCACTTCCTCAGCTTTGCAGATACATTGCTGAAGGATAGGGTGATCTGGAGTAAGGGACGTTTTGCAAAGGATTTCCGGTCCATCCCAGTTGCCCCCAGATTAGCCAGTTCATCCGCAACTTGATTCGCACTCCTTCTAATGTGAGCAGGTATAACCGCCTGATTGGGTTGCAGTAAATCTATAATAGTCTTTAGCCCATGTGAGAGTCTCCAGCTGGGTGATATTCTTTCCGGGTCTGCTCCATTTAAAAGTTTGCTGAGGAGGTTGATGATGATTTGAGAGTCGCCCTCTACAATCAACTGGGTGAAGTTGTGATCCATGGCAAGTTGCAGCCCCCGAGTAAGTCCCCAGAGTTCCACCACATTGTTCGTGGTATTACCAAGGGAGCCTACATTAATGAGAATAATGTGTCCATGGTGATTGCGGAAAATGACTCCATAGCCTGCTGCTCCTGGATTGCCTTTAGAGGCCCCGTCAAAGTTGAGTTTGATGAAGTTAACCGGAGGGGCTGACCAAGAGGAGGGACTGCTGGGGGGGGTGGGGACAAAGGGGATGAGATGGTGAGGAGAGAGGAAGGGCAACTAGTGCTTAAGGATCGAGATTTTTGAGGGATTGTTGATCAGGTCTTTTTCATTCTAAAGTTGAAGGTTGAGAGTTTCCAGAATATTGAGGCGGCAACAATTCCAGCAGTGTTGCCACGGGAGGGAAGCATTCCTGAAAAGCCTTCTATTTCTTTCCTTCCATACCTGCCAGAGGATGAATCTGGGAAGTAATTTCCAAATACGATTTAGAAGGGGAGATTGAAACACTTGGTCCCTCCAGTTTGTAATGGGGTCGACAATGTTGTCTCATTCGCGATCCGAGGTGCGCATAATGAGCGCACTTTGGTCCCAAATTTGAGCAGTGTACGGACATGAATTGAGAAGGTGATTCATGGTTTCATCTACCTCCCTACAAAGAATACATATAGAAGGCCCCACAAAGCCTCTTTTTGAGAGGTTATCCCAGGTTAGAATGCTTGAGTGGATCACAAGCCAGAGGAAGAGGGTGATTTTGGTCCAATGTCTGAGATTCCAGATTTTGCACCAAACCTCCCGTGTAGGTGCCAGGTTTGGTTGGATATTGATGTGGTAGGCTTCTCGTATGATGTAGGTGCCCCTTGGTCGATATCCCCATCGAATAATATCCTCTCCCATGAGCTTGGTGATTTTCCATTTGAGCATTTCATTATGGCAGGGTCCTAGATCCACGTGCCCGTCTAGGTTCATGTGTTCCCTATCAAGGTGCCAGTGCCGCCAGGTGTTATCTTGAGGATTATCTTTACAATAATCTACTACTTTTTTCAAGCCCGCCTGTGTATCTTGGGTGTTGATGCACTCATCCCAGTCCTCGTGGTCCAGAATTGGCCATTGTTGCTAGGAATCTTTCCAAAAAAGGGTTGTTTTCCCGTTTCTAATTTCCCAGAAAGCATGATGGGTGACTAGCTGTCTATTTTGCTTAGCAGCTGCCCAAATTAAAGACCCTGGTGTGTCTCCATTCCAGCATATGAGATTTTTTTCCGCCACCTCTGGTGCATATTTCTTCCTCCATAGCCGTGCCTAGAGGTCCTTGGGATTCTTAAGCCATCACCACCATATTTTGGCACTGAGGACTTTATTCATGATGGTGGGATCTCGTAAGCCAAGGCCTCCTTGCGCTTTGGGCTAACAAAGTTTGTCCCACCCAACAAGCACTATTTTATTCCCTGTGTTGAGGCCTTGCCACAGGAAATTCCTTTGTAAGCTTTTAATGGTTGTGAGTACAAAATTCGAAGCAGCCAGCACCGAGAAGATGTAGGTGGGAAGGGCCTGGAGAACTGCTCGGAGGAGTATGAGACGACTTGGAAGGCATAGAACTCTGAGGGTCCAAGAGGAGAGTTTCTTGGTAAAAGAAGAGAGGAGATGCTCCCAGGAGGAGTTCCGTAGGGCATTGTCAATCAAAGGGATGCCAAGGTATTTGGACAGAAGGGAGCTTCTGTGGAAACCTAAGAGATCAGAGATATGGCGTTGAATTGGGGGGGGGGGCGTATTAAAGAAAAATATTTGGGACTTGTCTTTGTTGCAGTCTAGGTCTGAGGCCTCAGAGAAGGTCTGGAGGATCTAGAGGATGGAGTTTGCTTCCCGCACAGTTGCGGTACCCATCAGGAACGTATCATCCACGAATTGGCTATGCGAAATAGGGGGGAGATGCCATGCAGAGGTAGGCCTGCCAATGTGTTGCTTGCAACGACTGCGTGAATACATCGACTGAGACCTTCAGCAATTATAATGAACAGGAATGGGGAAAGAGGGTCTCCCTGTCTAATTCCTCTAGAGGGGGTAAAGGGGCAAGAGGGAACACCATTGATAAGGATGGAGAAAAAATATGAGGAGGTTAGATTCAAGATCCAAGTCACCCAGAGTTTGTCAAAGCCAAAGACAAGGAGCATTTCCCGCATGTAGTCCTAGCTTATCTTATCAAAGGATTTAGAAAGATCTAATTTAAGGAGCATACCTGGCATTCTAGTTTTCTGCAAAGAGTGGATCACCTCATGAGCTAGGATAATGTTGTCCAGGATTTGTCTACCCTCAACATAGCCTGATTGTTCCAGCGAGATGATAGTTGGAAGAATGGGTTTGAGCCTTTGGGCAATCACCTTTGTAAGAAGTTTATAGATGACGTTGCAGAGGGCTATGGGTCTGAACTACTTGGGATGGTGAGCCTTCCCCTCTTTGGGGATAAGAGTAAGGAAAGTAGCGTTGAGAGCTTGAAGGAATTTTCCAGTGGAGCGGGAGTCTTCAATAATTTCCCAAACCTCTACCCTGATCATCGGCCAACAATGATGGAAAAAATCACTCGTGAAGCCGTCAGGGCCAGGTGCCTTGCATCTTGGGGTGTCCTGTAGCGCTTGATCCACCTCCTTGATTGTAATAGGCCGGAGCAGAGCTGAGTTTTGCTTCCTGGTGACGAGGGAGGGTACATGCTATGTTACCTTAGCTATGGCCTCCAATCTGTCTGGAGAAGGTTCCATGAGGAGATCTTTGTAGTAGTCTATCAGTGTTGCTTCTAGGTCTTCATGGGAAAAAATTAGCTCACCATTGGTGGAGATTAGGTGCGTGATTCTATTGGTATGACAATGCTGAATGACGAATCTATGGAAGAATTTGGTGTTGCGGTCCCCCTCCTTGAGCCATCGGATGCACAATTTCTGTTTCCATAGAATCTCTTCTTGTCCTTTTCTAGCCTCCATTTGTTGATTTACTGTTGCTTCCTAGACTTTAAGCTCATCCATTAACCCTTGTAGTTGGATTTGATTTTGAATCATCTTCATCTGCTCTAACAGTTGCTTTTGGGAGTCAAAGATGTTGCCGAAGGTTTGCTTGTTCCAGATTTTGATAATTTGTTTAAAGTTTTTTAACTTTTGTTGAAATCTGAACATCTTGGAGCCACGGGGGACCTCTGCCTGCCTCCACCAATCCTGGATCTTTGCTTGGAAGTCTGGATGGTTGAGCCAGAACTGTTCAAACCAAAAAGGTCTTTTCCCTAGTGATGCTGGCACGTCCATCCATAACTGATTGGGCCAGTGATCCAAGCCATGGATATTCAGAATACTTTCTTCCATAGCTATTCCCTCCAGCATAAGGGAATCAGAGATGAGGAAGCGATCAAGTTTTCAAGAAACTTGGTGTGATCCGGTTCTTCTATTTGTCCAGGTAAAAGTGCCATTGATAGCTTCTAGGTCGATGAGATTGAGTTTAGCTATGAGGCTGTTGAAGTCATTGGAGTCCTGATCTAGGCATCTTGATCCCCCTTTTTTTTCCTCCAGACTTCGAATGAGGTTGTAATCTCCACCAATAGTCCAACGATTGTATCTGGTCAGGTTGTATAGGTATTCCAAGTTCCTGAGGAAGGCTTGCTTGTCCCTTGGTTTGGTCGGGCCGTAGACATTGGCCAGGTGTCCGGGCTTGTTGGAGCCTATAAGCCTGTAATCTTCCATGATAGACCATTTGGTAGTAATAAAGTTTTCCAGCAGCACTGAGTTGGGGTTCCATATGATAGCCAATCCTCCAACTGTTCCTATTGCTGTGGTTGACATTGCTTCCCCTTGCTTCCAACAATAGGGGAGTAGCCTATCAATGTCTTCGGTTGAACATTTTGTTTCTTGTAGTAATACTATGTCTGGTTTCTCCGCAAAGATCAGATCCTGTAGTAGTTTTTGCTTGCTACGTCCACTGAGGCCTCTAATATTCCAAGAGATAATCTTCATGATGATGGGGGGGTGGGGAGGGGAGGAACGTTGTCTGAAATGAGGTGGATTTGCCCTGAATTTACCATGAAATGGCCTATTTCCTGTATGAGCTTATTGGTAGACTTCCTTCTTCTTTTCTTTTCATCCTTTTGAGTTTTACTCTGATTCTTTGATTGACTACTCTATATCCCCAAACCCTTGCTGGACCGAGCTGTGGAGCCAGCGGAGGAATTGAGAAAGACCTTATGCACCTTCCGTAATTGGTCCCGAGGAATAGTGTACAATTTCTGATGCCTATAGGCATGTTCAAGGTGTTCCAGGTCCACCCCAACTAATTCTTGCTCTTCTAGTTCCATATCAGCGTCACCGTCCTCTGTCTCCAGGAGATCTTGCTGATCCCCTGCCATGTTTAGGGGGCGATGATCAACTTCCTTCCCCTGTGGTGGGCGTTCTTCCCCCTGGCCTCCAGATTGGGAAGGATTATCTGCGTGGAGTTCATTGGGATTTACGAGGGTTGAGAGGTTCTCTGGTTGATCTTGTAATATTGCAAATTTATTACTAGTGGAGGTGACGAAGGCGCACCACCCAGGGCACGTCCTCTCACAGGACCTTTTCTTCTTTCTCGGCCCGAAGAACTGAAAATCTCTTCTAATTCCCTATCAAGAATTTTCCACCCACAGCACTCTGCACTGGCTCTCTCTTTCTTCTAAATTAACACTTCCTTTTAATTGGTTATCAGGGTTCCCCTGTCGGGATTTCAACACTTTCAATGTCCAGGCAACTTGCTTTACTGATCCCCAACCCCCGATACACTCCTTTATGACCTTAGCCCCACCTGGCTAAGCCTTCAGTCCACGCGACCGCTTTCTATAAGACCTCAGTTTTATATCCCTACTGTCGGGGTTTCTGAATTCAAATTCCCGATGCTCCTTAAATTCCTAGTAACCCTCTAGGCTAAGCTCCTGGGTCCACATGACCTCTCCTTACATGACCGCAGTCATATCCCCCATCAGAGTTTCAGACTTTCCGATGTCAAAATACAATTGTCCTCAGGACTTGCGATTCCCCGAATCTCGATGCACCTTTTTCATGATAGCCCTCCTGGCTATAGGCCTTGGCTCATATGACCGTTAAGCTGTGACCACGGTCTTATCCCCGTCGGGGCTACGAGGTTTCAAATACCGCAAAACACTTACCCATGGGATTTCCGATTCTCCGTCAGGTTGTCAGCTGGCTTCCACTACTATGCCTTCCTCCTTTCTATCTTGCTGACACCTCGTCGCACGATTCAACCTTCCTCCTCGTTGGGATTTCGCCGTTCGCGAAACCAAAGTGCATAAACACTTTGTCACCGAAATCCCCGATATCCCGATGGACCCCAAACACCGACGGATAACTCCTTATCAGGGCTTTCCCCGATGACGCTGATTGCTGCCACGTGTCCTTCCAGATGGACGGTCTTGATTTCTCCGTGGTTCGGGACTTGTAATGTTCCAACTTTCTTGTCCTTAGGAACTCCGATACGCCGATTCCTAACTCTCTCTGGATTTCTGACACGCGTCCCAAATGATGGATAGTTCAGATCAACTCTCGGGGTTCGCTACTTTACAAAACCAGGAACCTTCACTTACCTGAACTCCGATGACTAAAATCCCGATCTAGTGGTCACGCGACACGTGTCCTCCTTGAGATCCTATGGCTATGATCCCTTTTCCATTTCGAGGTTCTCCTGGTCACAGATCCTTGGCTCCTGAAGCTCCGAAATGTTGATGAACTCTCTATTCCCTGCCGCTCGTCCCAACAGATGGACGACCCATCTCTTCCTGGGGTTTCAGGGTTTCAAATGTTGAAAAACACTTGACCACGAGATTTCCGATCCTTCGAATCCTGATGGTAACCCTCATGCAACTTCTATCAGATCCAACGGCTGATAGGTAATTGATCCAAGATCCAACAGCTCACGACTCCTGGAACTTAAACTCTGGACGCGACCGTAACCTCCTTACTTCTGTGACAGATCCAACGGTTGACGGGACTTTGCTGATCCTCCACCGTAAGATCCTGACAGTCGATTTCTTTTCTCCTTGAAGATTTCTTCCGAATAATTAAGTGTTCCTCTTAGGATTTTGTCTTTCTGCAGTGCAACTATGCAACATCTAGTTTACACACTTCACAACACGAACTTCCAGTGCTTCTCCTCAGGGAACTTGGAAGCCTTATCCTTCCTGAGCTTCACACAATTATGAGTCTCCACGAAGACTCTTGCATGCACTCCTTGCGGCAGTTCTCAAACACTTCTAAGTGTTGAGTTCTTTCGACCCTGCGCACTCCTGCAACAGTAGTCCTTCAATACCTCGCTCAGTTTCACAACTGAGACTCTCCTTAGCCTGCGCACTCCTTGCATGGATTGTATAACCCAATTTCACTCCTAGTGAATGAGAACAAGAGTTAACTATCTGAGCCCTTGGTCAACGCACTCCTTGTGGATGACTTCAACTGCACTCCTTGTAGGAATCCTTGCTCAGATAGAGAAAAAATTGTAACTCATTCCACTTCCTCTCAGATTTCAATCTCAACACATGAAATCATACACACAGCATAATAGAAAATGTGTAACAGAAAGTAAATACTCATGAGCATAGCATTCAACACACATACATAGAGAATAACATGACAGCCATGAATCTGAATCAATTTCTTCTATTAATTCAGGATCTGTACATGGGTGTTGTTCTACAGTTCTCTGCTTCTTTCCTATGCTCTAGATTCTTCTAACTCTTCCTGAACTATGTTACAATGCACAATGAGGGTGTCTATATCTGTTCTCCCTCTTTCTTCTAGAACTGTCTAATCTAATATTCAATTCTACCTACTTACATTTACTACTATAAATGCCTCTATCTACTTTCGGACGAGAGCGGGGCGCTCAAGCTCTGATTACATTATACCAAGGCGCCTTAATTAAATGGTCTCATTTATGTTTGGAACATCAACTTCAAGGGAAAATTTAAGAATTGGTACTGCATGTGCCCAACTATCCTTTGTCTTCTGCGCTGGCTCGCTTGTCTCGGGAGATGCTCCTGCATCATACTCCCTCACTTGAAAATTTGCATGGGCTCCTGTCCATGAGATCCTGCATGGTATGTCCATGCTTTTGTATCTCTGCTTCAGTCTCCCAGCTGGCATCTTCAACTGGATGGCCCTTCCAATTGACCAAATATTCAAAATATTCTTTCCTTTTGGTTTTCTTACCCACTCATTTATTAAATATCTGTTCCATTTGTGGCTTCTCTGCAATTGGCATCTGCTTTTGCCACTGAAACTATGGTTGTTCATCACTTGTAGTCTCTGTTTCCCCAACTCGGTATGGGTATAAATCCGCGATGTTGAATATCGGAGAAATTCCAATCCCATTCGGTAACTCGATCTCATAAGCATTTTCTCCCATCTTCTTCAAGACATTGCATGGTCCGATTTTCTTCATCTTTAACTTGTTGTATGTTCCTCTCGGGAACCTTTCTTTCCTCAAATGTGCCAGAACTATATCACCAACTACAAACTGAAGTTGTCTTCTATGCTGATCGGCTATGCGCTTATATTCTTGGCTTGATTTCAACAACCACTCCTTCACCTGGTTGTGAAGTTCCTTCATCGCTTCAGCGAATTATTCTGCACTAGCACTGCTAGTTGCAATCTGTCCTGAATACCTCAATTCAGAAACTCCTCTCGGTTGCATTCCATATACAATCTGAAATGGACTTCGGCCTATGCTCCTATTCACTAAATCATTGTATGCAAACTCTGCTTGCGGCAATATGCTATCCCAACTTCTATGGTGCTCTGTCACCAAGATTTTAAGCAAGTCTCCTAGACTTCTGTTGACCACTTCTGTTTGTCCATCCGTTTGAGGATGATAAGCAGAACTAAACATCAAGTTAGTCCCCAGCTTCTTCCACAATGTCCTCCAAAAGTGCCCTAAGAACTTTGTATCTCTGTCTGAAACAATACTCCTTGGTAAGCCATGAAGTCGGACGACTTCTTTGAAAAACAGATTCGCGATGTGCGTCGCGTCACTAGTTTTCTGACATGGGATAAAATGTGCCATCTTGGAAAACCTATCCACTATCACAAAGATGGAGTCAACACCCCTTGGTGTCTTTGGTAACCCCAATATAAAATCCATACTTATCGCCTCCCATGGCCTCTCTGGTATGGGTAATGGCTGATAAAAACCTGCATTCTGCTTCTTGCCTTTTGCATGCGGGCAAATCCTGCATCTGTCTACAAACCTCTTAACCTATGACCGCATCCCTGGCCAAAAGTATGACTCGCTGATCTTTTCAAATGTCTTGTCATGACCAAAGTGTCCGGCCAATCCTCCATTGTGCTTCTCCTTTAACAGATTCTCCCTCATGGAGCAATTTGGAATACACAATTGATTTCCCTTAAACAACAACCCTTCCTGGATCACGTACTCTATCCATTGTCTTCTGTCTCTGAGAACTGGATTCTCAGCTGCTTCATACGCTTCCTTAAAGTCTAAATCATCTGCATACATGTCCTTAAGATCATAAAAGCCTAACATCCTGACTTTGAACTCCTGCAACAACAAATACTTCCTTCTCAAAGCATCAACAACTTTGTTAGTAGTACCAGAAATATGTTTTATCACAAAAGTGAAATTTTGCATGTATTCAACCCATTTAACATGCCTTTGATTCAAATTTTCCTATTGAGTCACAAATTGTAATGCATGGTTATCACTATATAAAACAAATTCCTTTGGAATCAAATAGTGCCTCCATTTCTTCAATGCCTGGATGATGGAATAGAATTCCTTATCATACGTGGAATACTTTTCCTTTGCTTCATTCATATTCTCGCTGAAATATGCAATTCGTCCGTCCTCCTGACTCAAGACCGCTCCTATGGCAAACCCGCTTGCATCACATTTTACCTGAAATGTTTTTTCAAAATCCGGCAACACCAGAATTGGTTGTTCCGTAATCTTTCGTTTCAACAAATTGAAACTCTTCTCAGCCTCTTCAGTCCAGTGAAAGGATTTATGTCTTTTCTTCACTATATCCATCATTGTTGTGCTAATTCCACTGAAATTCCTGATGAATTTCTGGTAGAAACTAGCCAAACCGTGAAAACTTCTTACCTCAAATATGTTCCTCGGTGATGGTCAATTCTTGATTACCTCCACCTTATCTGGATCCATCGTCAACTCATTTGCAGATATAACAAATCCCAAATAAATAAGCTATGTCTTCATGAATGAGGACTTCTTTACATTTATCAGCAGCTTCTCCTGCTGCAGTCTCTTCATCACAATAGCCAAATGCTTCAGATGTTCAACCTTCGTCTTGCTGAAAACCAATATGTCATCCAGATACACGATGACAAATTTCCCAATGAACTCCTTCAGGACTTCATTCATCAAACTCATGAAGGTACTTAGCGCATTCGTCAAGCCAAACGGCATAACAAGCCATTCATACAAACCTTCGTTCGTCTTGAATGTTTTTTTCCATTCATCACCTTCTCTCATGCAAATCTGGTGATATCCACTCTTTAGATCAATCTTTGAAAAAAAAATTGCTCCACTTAAGCAATCCATCAAATCATCCATTCTTGGCAATGGGAATATATACTTGATAGTTATCTTATTAATGGCTCTTGAATCAGTGCACATCCTCTAGCCTCCATCTTTCTTCGAACTGAGTACCATTGGAACATCACACAGACTCAAGCTTTCCCTAACCAATCCTTTGTCCAACAATTCTTGGACCTATCTTTTGACCTCCTCATTCTCCTGCAGCGTCAATCTATACGCGGCCTTGTTTGGAAAACTAGCTCCTGATATGAGGTCTATATGATGACTCATGCTCCTCATCGGTGGCAATGAACGAGGTAATTCATCCACTACAATATCAGCGAACTCTTCAAGCAGTTCCTGAACTTCTTCTGACAAATCATCCACTCTTGTGCTAGTCAGAACAATTTTTGGCTTTCTGACCACAAAGAATTGTGGATCCTCCTTCTTCTTAAGTTCTGTAAGAAGTTCCTTCCCACTCATGAGAAGTATTGTGTTGTTTACCTCCGGTTTCACTTCTTTATCCTCAATTGGATGCAACATATGGGTTCTCCCATTCTTCTTCAGGGTGTATGTGTTCATCCTCCCATCATGAATCACATTTCTATCATATTGCCATGGCCTACCCAGCAATAGATGACAAACATCCATAGGAATGACATCACAGAGTACTTTATCATTATATCCTCCTATTTTGAATTCAACTAAACACTGTTTAGTGACATTTACCTGATGTCCCTTCTGTAGCCATGAAACTTTGTATGGACTCGGGTGAGCAACTGTCTCCAGCTCTAGATTCTCTACCATCTCGATTGAAACGAGATTATCTGTGCTTCCACTATCCACAATGACCTTGCACACTCTATCCTTGGTCTTGCAAGCAGTCCTAAAAAGATTGTTCCTTTGAGCTGTATTTTCCATCTCTTTCTCTGGCATCAAAAGGACTTTCCGCATCACCAGTGACCTTCCACCTTCAGCGTATTCTGCCTCAACATCTCACCTCTGTGCCTTGGTGATGTGAGTCTCTCCAGTTTCTTTCTTTTTCTCCGGACACTCGAACGACCTGTGCCCATTCTTTCCACATGTGAAGCATGTAATTACTCCACCTCTTCCTCTTCCTCTACCTCTGGTACGAGGAAATCTATCATTATCAGCATATCCTCCTCTCTTCTCAGTATGTTGTTCTCTCTGTTCATCATATCGTCCTCGTTGTGAACTTCCACCTCTCTCGGTTCTAGTCTGAGGCTTTTTCCAGTCATCCTTGAGCTTCTGGTTTCTTTCCTAGGCAACTGCTTTGCCTCTGGGCTGACTCCTGCCTCAGCCTCTTTGACTCTTCTTTTGGCTTATCTTCTCCTCAGCTTTCAAATACATTTGGTAAGCATCCTCCACTATTCGGATGGTTGCCATACTTATTTCATCCTGAATCTCATATCTCAGGCAATTCATATACCTGGCCACCTTTTTGTCATTGCTTTCATGATGACCTGCCCTGATATTTAGTCTATAAAATTCCTCAGTATACTCCTTTACTGTCATCTACTTCTGTCTCAGGTTCTGCATCCTTCTGAACAGAGAAATTTGATAATCCCTGGGAATGAATTTTGCCTTCATCTTTGCAATCATCCTGTCCCAACTCTTAATTTTCTTCTTGCCTTGGCATCGCTTGTCATCTTGTAGTTCATCCCACCACAAAGTTGCATGTCCTTTTAATATTGTGATGGCATGCCTGACCTTCTTATCCTCTTCGATATCTTCATAATCGAAGTAAGTGTCTAGAGCTCTAATCCAATCTAGCAGCTCTTCTACATCCAGACTTCCCTCATAAACTGGAACGTCCATTTTCACCTTTGTACTCATTCTTGGAACAACTTTAGGTAAGCATTCACTCGCTGCATCTTCCGCTGGGATTTATTCTTCTCTATGTCCAACATCATCTTCATTTTCGGATTCACTGATATCTCCTACATCAGCTTTGCGTCTTTCTCTTATCTCCATGTCCTCCATTCTGGCACGAAGATTTCGCATTTCTCTCTCCATGTCTAGATTCTGCACTTGCCTACCTCTTTCCCTGGACATTTCCCTTTCCTCCTCTGGATCGGGTGATTGTCTACCCCTTCTCCTTGGCGGCATGGTGAATTCTCCTTTTTCTATGCTACAGAAAGCAAAGAAGCTTTTCTAAGCTCTGATACCACTTGATGCAGGCGCACCGCCCAAGGCACGTCCTCTCATAGGACCTTTTCTTCTTTCTCAGCCCGAAGAACTGAAAATCTCTTCTAATTCCCTATTGGGAATTTTCCACCCACAACACTCTGCACTGGCTCTCACTTTCTTCTAAATTAACACTGCCTTTTAATTGGTTATCGGGGTTCCCCTGTCAGGATTTCAACACTTGCAATGTCCAGGCAACTTGCTTTACCGATCCCTAACCCCCGATACGATCCTTTATGACCTTAGCCCCACCTGGCTAAGCCTTCAGTCCACGCGACCGCTTTCTATAAGACCTCAGTCTTATATCCCTACTGTCGGGGTTTTTGACTTCAAATTCCCAATGCTCCTCAAATTCCCAGTAACCCTCTAGGCTAATCTCTTGGGTCCATGTGACCTCTCCTTACATGACCGCATTCATATCCCCCATCGGAGTTTCAAACTTTCCGATGTCAAAATACAATTGTCCTCAGGACTTGCGATTCCCTGAATCCCGACGCGCCTTTTTCAAGATAGCCCTCCTGGCTATAGGCCTTGGCTCATATGACCGTTAATCCATGACCACGGTCTTATCCCCTTCGGGGCTACGGGGTTTCAAATACTATAAAACACTTACCCGTGGGATTCCCGATTCTCCGTCAGGCTGATAGCTGGCTTCCACTACGGTGCCTTCCTCCTTTCTATCGTGCTGACACCTGGTCGCACGATTGCACCTTCCTCCTCATCGGGATTTTGTGGTTCACGAAACCAAAGTGCATAAACACTTTGTCACCGAAATCCCCGACATCCCGATGGACCCCAAACACCGATGGATAACTCCTTGTCGGGGCTTTCCCCGATGACGCTGATTTCTTCCACGCGTCCTTCCAGATAGATGGTCCCGATTTCTCCGGGGTTCGGAACTTGTAATGTTCCAACTTTCTTGTCCTCAGGAACTCCAATATGCTGATTCCTGACTCTCTCCAGATTTCTGACACGCGTCCCAAATGATGGACGGTTCAGATAAACTCTCGAGGTTTGCTACTTTACAAAACCAGGAACCTTCACTTACCTGAACTCCGATGACTAAAATCCTGATCTAGTGGTCACGCGACACATGTCCTCCTTGAGATTCTATGGCTATGATCCCTCCGCCGTTTCAGGGTTCTCCTGGTCATGGATCCTTGGCTCCTGAAGCTCTGAAATGTCGATGAACTCTCGATTCCCTGCCACCTGTCCCAACAGATGGACGACCCAGCTCTTCCCGGGGTTTCAGGGTTTCAAATGTCGAAAAACACTTGACCATGGGATTTCCGATCCTTCGAATCCTGATGGTAACCCTCGTGCAACTTCTATCATATCCAACGGCTGATGGGTAATTGATCCAAGATTCAATGTCTCACGACTCCTAGAAATTAAACTCCAGACGCGACCATAACCTCCTTACTTCTGTGACAGATCCAACGGTTGACGGGACTTTGTTGACCCTCCACCGTAAGATCCTGACCGTCAATTTATTTTCTCCTTGAAGATTTCTTCTGAATAATTAAGTGTTCCTCTCCGGATTTTGTCTTTCTGTAGCGCAACTGTGCAGCACCTGGTTTACGCACTTCACAACAAGAACTTTCAGTGCTTCTCCTCAGCGAACTTGGAAGCCTTATCCTTCCTGAGCTTCACACAATTATGAGTCTGCACGACGACTCTTGCACGCACTCCTTGCGGCAGTTCTCAAACACTTCTAAGTGTTGAGTTCTTTCGATCCTGTGCACTCCTGCAGTAGCAGTCCTTCAATACCTCGCTCAGTTTCACAAGTGACACTATCCTTAGTCTGCGCACTCCTTGCATGGCTTGTATAACCCAATTTCACTCCTAGTGAATGAGAACAAGAGTTAACTATCTGAGCCCTCGGTCAACGCACTCCTTGCGGATGACTTCAACTGCACTCCTTGCAGGAATCCTTGCTCAGATAGAGAAACAATTGTAACTCATTCCACTTCCTCTCAGATTTCAATCTCAACACATGAAATCATACACACAGCATAATAGCAAATGCGTAACAGAAAGTAAATACTCATGAGCATAGCATTCAACACACATACACAGAGAATAACACGACAGCCATGAATCTGAATCAATTTCTTCTATTAATTCAAGATCTGTACATGGGTGTTCTTATACAGTTCTCTGCTTCTTTCCTATGCTCTAGATTCTTCTAACTCTTTCTGAAGTATGTTACAATGCACAATGAGGGTGTCTATATTCGTTTTCCCTCTTTATTCTAGAACTGCCTAATCTAATATTCAATTCTACCTACTTACATTTACTACTATAAATGCCTATGTCTACTTTCAGACGAGAGAGGGGCGCTCAAGGTCTGATTACATTATACCAAGGCACCTTAATTAAATGGTCTCATTTATGTTTGGCACATCAACTTCAAGGGAAAATTTAAAAATCGGTGCTGCGTGTGCCCATCTATCCTTTGTCTTCTGCGCTGGCTCGCTTGTCTCGGGAGATGCTCTTGCATCAGGAGGGATCTTTACTTACTTGGCCTTGCTTCTTTCATCCTGCTTATCTTCTTTTCCCCACTAGTTGAGCGAAGCCACCCTTGTCTTTTCTGCCTTCTGGGTTCCCTTCTTTGTGAGCCGCATTGAGGGGGCATTCTCTGAACAGATGGCCATGTTCATGGCATTTCTTGCACCTGAAAGGAATGTGTTCGTAGTCAATGGTATGGGTCCAATATTTGTCCTGGTATTCGAGAATTATGGTTCTCGGCAACGGTTTAGCTATATTCAGGTATAAGAAGATGCGCGCATAAGAGGTGTATCGCCTCTGTTTGGTAGCTTCTGAAGACTTAACATATATTCCAATGGTATTGCCTATACTAGCCAAGACCTCTTCCATCCAGAATTCCTGGGGGAGATAGTACAGTCTGATCCACACTGGTGCGTGAGCAAAATCTTCCTTTTCAGGGATAAACTTCTCAGTCCAAAATCTTAAGAAGAATCCTAATAAATTATAGAAGTAAGGCCCTCCATCGAAGATGCGATTGCGGTCCTCGAGGTTGTGCAGTATGATTGTGAAGAAGCCCTTGGAGCCCAGTTGTAATTCATAGTGTCCTTTTGGCTTCCACCAGTATTGTGTCCATTTGATTAGATCCCGTTCTGACGGCCAGAGCCCTAGGAATTTCCCTACTAGGGCATGGTCTCTCATATTTTTCTTTTGCTCTTCTATGCGCGGTGAATTGACAATGTACTTTGGGGCTTGTGGCGCTTATGGAATGCATTTTCTGGGTAGCCATGGAGTCGGCGTTGTAGCAGGTACGATTGCATTCTCTGGGTTGATGTCCATCTCTCAGTCCTTGAAATTTCCTTCCGTTAGGAGTGTTGCCCGCAGATCTGGCGGAGGCTCAAAGGTCAGTCGTTTGAACCCTCCTCCAGTACTTCTGTTCGCAGTGGCCTGGCTGTAGGAGGCACCATTCGGCTCTCCTTCCTTCTAAGTCATGAGCCCTAGCATGGCTGGAAATGTAACAGTATGGCTGAAAATGATGAAAACCTAATCCGGGTTGCAGAGCTCGTGTCTCATCTTTTCTTGTTTCTGCTCAGATGCTATTGATGGGAGGGACATTTCCTTTTTAAAATTCAAAGGAAGGGTGTAAGGAAGGGTGTGATTTGATTCGAGGGAAGGGTTTAGGTGCACAAGCGGAAGTCAAGGTGGGTGGATCGCTCGACTTGCGAACAGACTTAGAACCTGGGTATAGGAATGTCCATTCAGGGGCACAGGCGGTGGGTCAAATTCAAAAGGAGGTCAGTCTAGGGGAGGGGGGTCCGTGTACAATTAGTGGCATTAATATCCCTTCGAGAGGTTTGCATTCTTCTACAGATAAGGCAGGGTTAAACTTTATGGACCCTACGCTACGGATGACTGAGGCTGGTGTAGCCAGTAGTTTGAGCATGGAAACCTCGTTGGAGGGCTGGAAGGAGGGGACATTTGAAAAAAAAAAATGTGAAGATTTAAGGTTGCCAAAAAATGTTACTACTGTTGGAATGATAGAATTTTTTCTGGAGAGTTCGACTATGGGAATGATAGAGGAGAGTTTGGAGGGTGCAGCTATTACGCCCTATTATTTAAATACTAAAATCGTTGCTCACTCAGGGGATACCTGCGTGGGCCTAAGAAACAAAAACACACAAACAGACCAGTCGGTGTTGAATGAGATCGAGGATTCACTAAAAAACTTCATCCCAACCTACAAAGTCATGATCAAAAGACAAACTTTACCTATCTTTACTGGTGGTAATTGTATAAATAATTCTAAGGTACTGGAGGAAAAGGGGGAAAGTACAGGGATTAACATTGTTTCTAACCGGATTGGGGAGAACTCTTTTTTGAAAGGGGCAGTTCGGGGAGGCTTGGTGAAAGATTTTTCCCCCCTGAAAACCAGAAGTGCACGGAGATTAGGGATCGAGAAGGAAAAAAAGACTAATTATGGCGCCTCTCTGTTGGAGGGGCCAAGGGCACTTAGAGAACAAAAAGCCCTGGCCAGAGTTAAAAAATGATAGTGGCCTCTTTAAATATTAGGGGGGTGGGGGGAAATTCTAAGTTTTTAGCTATGAAAAGATTCTTAGAACACACCTCTCCAGATGTATTACTTATTCAGGAGACCATGGTAAATGCTACAAAGGCTAGGGATTTTTTTAATAAGTTACTACCAAACTGGTACTTGAGTGTTGTGGATTCATCAGGCCACTCTGGGAGTTTTTTATCGGCATGGAATCCAAAAAAAGTTGATTTCACCGCCTATCTAACCCCTGCAGGGATTTTGTTAGAAGGGTACCTAAAGGACTTGGATAAGTGATTAAAGTTGATAAACTGCTATGGACCTTACTCAAACAGAGAAGTTTTTTGGGAGAATATAAAAAGGGATGGACTACTGAAGAAACACTCCTTAATCTTGGGGGGGGATTTAAACTTTACCACTTCTAGCAGGGAAATATGGGGTTAACATGCCAAATCATACCCATTACATTCTTATTTTAATCAGTTGATTTAGGAAGAGGGCTTGGTAGATGTAGAACTCGTCAAACTACTTCCTACTTGGAGGAATGACAGAAGGGGGCAGGATCATATAGCTAAGAGATTAGATAGATTTCTGATTTCTAAAGATTTGGCTTTGTCAAGGCTGAAATACAATACTTGTCTTTGTCAACAAAAGATTTCAGATCATGTGTCGATGGTATTGCATATGGAAACTGAACAAGGAAAAGTAAAATATTTGTTTAAGTTTAATTCTATTTGGCTACAGACCCAGAGTTAGTAAATTTTGTGAGAAATCACTAGATTGGTATTTTGGGATCATAGGCCCTAAATCCGATGGACACTTTAAAAAAAAAAGTTAAAATTACTCAAAGGTGGTAATTAAGTGGGAAAGGAAGAAAAAGATGGAAGCAAAGGGTGAATTAATAAAACTAGGAGAAGAATTGGAGGAGTTATATGTAGATAATCCAGGGGGGGTTTGAAAATGACGAAGATAAGGTGTTAGTAATAGGTCTAGAAAAGAGAAAGTTGACTCTATTAAGGCAGGAGGAAGAAACTTGGAGGCAAAAGAGTAGGATTAATTGGTTGGCAGTAGGGGATACAAATACCAAATTCTTTCATGCTTATGCTACTTCCAGAAAACAAAAACATACTATTTGGGGGATTAGGAAGGAAGATGGGACTTTGGTAACTAGTAATCAAGATTTGTAGGTGGAAGCGGTGGAGTATTTTCAGAATATATATAAGGCACAGACAAATCTCCGTATAACTGATCAATTAGCACTATTGAATAATTACCCCAGGATGGTTACAGTGGAGGATAAACACAGGGTGATTGAGCCTGTCACAGAAGCGGAAATATTGAAAATTCTAAAAGGATTCAAAGGATCAAAAATCCCTGGTCCTGACGGATGGACAGTGGAATTTTTATTTCCTTTTTTGGGAATCCTGGGCAAGGATCTTGTGGATATGGTAAAAGAGTCGAGGAATAAAGGTAGAGTCTCTGGTGCCTTAAATGCCACTATTTTTGCACTAATTCCTAAAAGTGATAATCCAGATTCGTTTGGGGGATTTAGACCAATTTCCCTATGCAACCTAGCTTACAACATCATTACCAAAATAATAGCCTCCAGAATTAAACCAGCCTATCCTTTGGTATCTCAAAGGAACAGTTTGGGTTCCTTGAGGGAAGGAAAATCACTGATGCTATTGGAGTTGTACAGGAAGTATTACACAGTATAAAGGTGAAAAATAAAAAATCACTAGTCTTAAAATTAGATCTCATAAAAGCATATGACAAAGTTGACTGGGGATTTCTCAGGCTGGTCCTGCTACAGGTGGGCTTGAATTTGGAAGCTAATGATTGGATTATGGGCTGTGTGACATCAACAAATTTTGCAGTGCTGGTAAAGGGCAAGCCCACAATTTTTTTCAAAAGTTCAAGGGGTCTAAGACAGGGGTGCCCCTTATCCCCATTTTTTTTTCTTTTAATTGTAGAAGGTCTGAGTAGAGCTATAAAGGAACAGGTCCTGGCGAAGAAAATTGAACAAATTCCAGGGGCTAGGGGATTAAACATTACACACCTAATGTTTGTGGATGACATAATTCTCTTTGGACTTGGTAGTTTAGAGGAGTGGAAAGTTTATAAAAATATATTGGAACTGTTTTGTAAAGCTACAGGAATGGCTTTCATCCCACATAAATCATCATTTTTAGAAGTTGGGTGGAATGCTGAGGAACTTGTTGAGCTGAAGAATTTGTTGCCATTTGAAACAAAACCAATTGATTTAGGATTTAAATATTTGGGGTGTGTCCTTAAGCCTAATTGTTATACTATATCAGATTGGAGATGGTTGGAGAAGAAATCTGAGGCAAGAATTTCAAATTGGAGCCATAGATGGTTAATCTTAGGAGGAAGGGTTATCTTGGTAAAATCAGTACTAGAAAGTATTCCAATGTACTGTTTATCTTTAGAAAACATTCCTAAATGTACTCTAAACAATATTAGAAGAAGGATGTTCAACTTTCTGTGGACAGGGAATAAATCAAACGAAGGAGTACATCTGATTAGCTGGAAAAAATTAGCAAAACCAAAAAAGGTGGGTGGTTGGGGTATCAAAAATATTTTTACTTTTGGGAAAGCCTTAGCAGTAAAAGGTCTATGGAGGGGATTAATGGTTCTAGGACTCTGGCATGAGGTAATGCTTAAGAAATACCTTAGGGAGAAATCAATGAAAGATTGGTTTAGGGAAGGAAATAAAAACTGGTTTGGAATCTCAAATATTTGGAGAGAACTCACTACATATTTTAACATAATTACAGACTGGTTGTCTTGGGTCCTGGGAAATGGGGAAGAAATTAGAATTGGAACAGATCCAATGGTGGGGGCACACAGGTACTACAGAATGACAAAGGAATTAATTCAATCATTGAAGGATCAGGCCATAGAATTCCTTGCACAAGCAAGTGAAAGGAATCAGGAGGGAGTGAGACAAACAGTTTGGAAAAAGGATGAGTCTTTAGGCTTGGTAGGTGAATAGATAGTGGAATGGAAAAACTATGTGAAGGGATTAATTAACTCTGGTATTGATTTAAAAAATTAAAAAGATTCATTGATGTGGTCTTGGAATACAAAAAGGGGACAAGTAACTGAAAAACAGTCATATGACATGCAAATGTGGATGGAGGGGGGGGGCTAGACACTAATTTTTGGTACATTGATCTCTGGCAATGGCATATCCCATTAAAAATCAATTTTTTTTTTTGGCTATTGCTGGAACAGAAATTACGAACTTGGGATAATCTGGTAAAAAGAGGTTTTGTAGGACCTAGTATGTGTGTACTCTATGGGGTCGAAGGGGAAAGTGAAAAACATTTATTTGTGGATTGTGTCTTTAGCAAAGATATCTAGCTCAATATTTTAAAGCAAATGAAGTGTACATAAAATTGGGAAGGAAGACAGGTAAATGACTGCTATCTAAATTGGTTTAAAAAAAAGGAAAATTCTATAGAATTACAAAGTGTTATCTGTTGGCATATTTGGAAACAAAGGAATCAGGTAATTTTTGAAAACAGGATGCCCAATAGCTCCAAAGTGTGTCATAGTATACTCCAGGTTATGGGAGAAACAAATATTCAAAAGGTAGATAAGGGGAGCAGAACAGATAGACCACCGATACTAGACTGGGACTTGACAGTAGGCTTTTTTGATGGAGCCTCACAAGATAGAGGAACAAAGTGTGGGGCTGGTGCAATTATAAAATGTCATTTTCTAAGTAATTTCATATTAAAGATGAATTGTGGAAATGGTACCAATACGAAAGGGGAAATACTTGCCTTGTGGTGCATACTCTTTTTTGCTTGCTACAAAAAGTTAAAAGGGATTCAGCTAGTTGGAGACTCAAAGATAATAATAGACTAGTATACTAACAAATGTAACCTTCAGGTGATCTCTTTGCAGCCTTGGATGTCAAGAATTCGAGTGTTGAGCGAGAGTTTTGATCAAATAAAGGCCCAACATATATACAGGGTCTATAACAAGGAAGTTGATGAGATGTCGAAAGATGCACTTCTCCTAGAAGAAGATGGCATATTTTATGCAGAAGAACATGATGGACATACTGGCAATTTTGAAAGACTAGAATTTTGAAAAATAAAAATTTGTAAGGAGTGAAAACTTTTACTCAGCAAATTGTGTTGATCTGGGTCCTTTCTGTGGGAAGGATGGCAACTATAAAATAATGTTATTTTTTGTAAGATAAATAGTAAACTGGATATATGTAATAGATAAACAAACGGTCTTAAATGGAAATTTTAAAATGTATCCTGAAACATAAATTTTATATTTACTAATATAATCTTTTTTCCTTTATTGAAAAAAAAATACAACTGGACAAGATTTAAAGGAGAAGATAATAACTATGAATTAATTAATAATTTATGGTGAATTAATAAAGACAACCTGCCTATATTAAATTCCACATTGTCGCAACTTATAACTTATATTTTCTTTAATCTTATGAGATTCATTATGCTGGTCTGCAACTAGGGTTTAGAGACTCCCTGCGGCCCTGCTCTATGACACCAAATCCTTTTCCCCACTGGGGCTCATGAATCGTAAGGAGGGGGAGCTGCCGGGTGCCTCCTATAGCCAAATCATGACAAATGGCAGTCCTTCAGACGAGCCAAAGTGGCCAACCTTTGAGCCGCCACCAAACCTGTGCGCAGAGCTCCTGGAGGAGGGAACTTTTAAAGATCGAGAAATGGATATAGATCGAGGGAAGGAGACGGCCCCTGGCCGTGCAGCAACTCCATGGATGCCGGGTAAATGTATCCCACAAGCCCCGCAAGCCCCAAAGTATGTCATCAGCTCACCACGAATAGAAGAGAAGAAGAAATACATGAGGGACTATGCCTTGGTGGGTAAATTCCTAGGGATCTGGCCTTCAGAGCGAGATCTGGTCAAATGGATACAATACTGGTGGAAGCTAAGAGGGCATTATGATTTACAACTAGGCTCCAAGGGATTCTTCACTATTATCTTCCACAACCTGGAGGATCGTAATCGCATCTTTGATGGAGAGCCATATTTCTACAACTCGACAGGACTTTCTTTAATATTCTGGACCGAGAAGTTCAGCCCTGAGAAGGAGGATTTTTCCCATGCATCAGTCTGGTTCAGATTATACTCCTTGCCCCAGGAGTTCTGGCTAGAAGAGGTCATGGTGGGCATTGGTAACACCATAGACATCTATGTCAAATCCTCAGAGGCCACTAAGTAGCGGCGGTATACCTCTTATGCGCGAATCTATGTGTATTTGAACATAGCCAAGCCGCTCCCAGGTTCCATCACGCTGGAATATCATGACGAGGACTGTTCTCAAACCATTGACTACGAGCATATTCCTTTTCGGTGTAGAAAGTGCCATGAGCATGGTCACCTCTTCAGAGACTTCCCACTCAACAAGGTGCAAAAAGAAGGGAACCCAGAAAGTGGCAAGGAAAAGGACGGCTTTGTACAACCAGCGGGGAAAATGGGTCAAGGAGGAAGGAAACAACCGGCTCAAGTAAACAAATATCCCTCAACCAGTAATAAGTTTTCCATCTTGCAAAACCAGCCTGAAAACCCCATAAATTCTACAAACCCCATTGCACCTCCTCCGGGCAATGCACCCCAATCTTTCAGTCAATGAATGGAACGACTGACCCAGGGCAAGGAGCCTAACCTTTCCCCCCCTGACACTGATCCTGACCTGCAAGAGACAGAAGAAGGGGAGGTAGATATGGAGCTAGAGGAGCAAGAACTTGCTGGGGTGGATTTGGAGCACCTAGAGCACGCCTATAGGCAGCAAAAACTCTATACCATACCCAGAGATCAGCTATGGAAGGTCCAAAAGGTATTCCTCAACTCCTCAGTTGGATCCTCAGCTCGGGCCAGCAAAAGCCTAGGAATCCAGGGCGGTCAATCAAAAAACCCGACTAAATCCAAGAAAGATGAAAAGAAAAGGGGCAGAAAATCCACTAACAAACTCATACAAGAAATAGGGAACTTTATGGTAAACTCGAGACAAATTAACCTGATTTCGGATAGCTTCCCTCCTCTCCCCACACCCCCGTCATCATGAAGATCATCACTTGGAATATCAGAGGCCTCAACGGACATAGCAAGCAAAAATTGCTACGGGATCTGATCATAGCAGAAAAACCAGAAATTCTACTTCTACAGGAAACAAAATGTACCTCAGAAGACATTGACAAGCTACTACCCTACTGCTGGAAAG
>ML784689.1:391547-439011 GCA_009831015.1 Picea engelmannii | reverse complement strand
GACGCCACAGGAACTGCTGGTGGTCTAGCCATTCTATGGAACACCAATGCAGTGCTACTGGAAAATTTCATTACCACCAAATGGTCCATCACAGCTGATTACAGGCTTATAGGCTCAAATAAGCCTGGACATCTATCCAATGTCTATGGCCCAGCTAGCCCAAGGGATAAGTAGGACTTCCTCAGAATCCTGCGCTATGTTGCTAGCCTAGCCCAACATAATAATTGGACCATCGGTGGTGACTTCAACATTATCTGCAGCCTGGAGGAAAAAAGAGGAGGCTCGAGGCGCCTGGATCGGGACTGCGGTGACTTCAATACTCTCATAGACGATCTCCACCTAATTGATCTGGAAACCAACAATGGCTTGCACACCTGGACAAATAAAAGAACTGGTATACACCAAATCAGATGTAAGCTAGACAGATTCCTGATATCTGAATCTCTTATGATGGAAGGCACCGCAATGGAATCTGCTATCCTAAATATCTCTGGGTCAGACCATTGGCCTTTACAATTAAGGATGGATATCCTATCCACTCGCAGAAAGAAACCTTTCAGGTTTGAGAAATTCTGGCTAGACCACCCGGAGTTCTAAGAAAACATCCAGGCCTGGTGGAGGGAAGCAACGGTCCCTCGAGGATCCAAAATGTATAGATTCTAGCAAAAGTTAAAGAACCTCAAGCAAACTCTCAAACTCTGGAACCATCACACCTTTGGCAACATTTTTGATGCTAAAAAACAACTGTCGGCACAACTGGAAGGGATTCAGTAGCAGATCAGACTACAAGGATTAACAGATGAACTCAAAGCCCAGGAAATAAAATTAAATCAGCAACTCAAAGTCAGGAAAAAGCAAGAAGAGATACTATGGAAATAGAAATCGTGAGTGCAATGGCTCCGGGAAGGGGAGTGCAACACCAAATTCTTCCATAGAACTGTCATCCAAAGACGACACTCCAACAAGATCACCCATCTCATCTCAGACGATGGGTTTATCGTACATTCCCATGAGGACATGGAAAATACCCTGATAGGCTATTTTCAAAACCTCCTCACAAAACCTCGGGCAGACAGGCAGGAGGCCATCAACAAGATCACGCGGCATGTGCCCTCCCTCGTCACCCCAGAGAAAAATGTCACCCTTCTTCGGCCAATAACAATAGAGGAAGTGGACCAAGCACTTTAGGAGACTCCTAAGTGTAAGGCTCCTAGCCCCGACGGATTCACAAGCGACTTTTTCCATCACTGTTGGCCGCTAATCAGAATAGAAGTCTGGGAAATTCTAGAGGACTCTCGAGCCACTGGTTAGATTCTCCAAGCTCTTAATGCTACTTTCATAACCTTAGTTCCCAAAGAGGGGCAGGCACATCACCCCAAGCAATTCAGGCCGATAGCTCTCTGCAACGTCATTTATAAGCTCCTCACAAAAGTGATAGCTAGGAGACTCAAGCCCATCTTACCTACAATAATATCCCCGGAGAAATCAGGCTATGTTGAGGGCAGACAAATCCTAGACAACGTTATCCTTGCCTATGAGGTGATCCATTCTCTGCAGAAGACCAAGACCCTAGGCATGCTCCTTAAATTAGACCTTTCTAAAGCTTTTGACAAGATCAGCTGGGAATACATGCAAGCAATGCTTCTTGCTTTTGGCTTTGATCAGAGCTGGGTAACCTGGTTAGTGAATCTAACCTCTTTGGCTTTCTTCTCTCTCCTCATCAATGGCGTCCCATCGAGGCCCTTCTCCCCCTCTAGAGAAATCAGGCAAGGAGATCCCCTCTCTCTATTTCTGTTCATTATCCTGGCCGAGGGCCTTAGCAGATCCATCCATGCAACAATTGAAACCAAACTTCTGACAGGTCTTCCCTTGCATGGCATCTCCCCTCCTATCTCGCATAGCCAATTTGTTGACGACACCCTCTTGATGGGCAGCCCTACGGTCTGGGAAGCCAACTCCATCCTGGATATCCTTCAAAATTTCTCTGATGCCTCAAGCCTGGATTGCAACAAGGATAAATCCCAAATATTTTTCTTCAACACCCCACTTCCGGTCCAGTGCCATATCTCTAGCCTCCTCGGTTTCAACAGAATCTCCCTTCCGTCCAAATACCTTGGCATCCCCTTGATCGACAATGCCCTCTGGAACTCCTCCTGGGAACACCTCTTATCTTCCTTTTCCAAGAGGCTTTCCTCTTGGACCTACAGAGCTCTAAATCTCCCCAGTTTCCTCACTCTTCTCCAAGCCATCCTCCAGGCCCTCTCGATCTATTCCTTTTCTGTGTTGGCTGCTCCAAAGTTTGTACTTACCACTATCAACAGCCTACAAAGAAACTTCATCTGGCAAGGCCTCAATATAGGAAAGAAAATAGCATTGGTCAGTTGGGACAAACTCTATCGACCCAAGGAGCAAGGAGGCTTGGAATTGAGGGGTCCCTTCATCATGAACAAGGTGCTAAGTGCCAAAATCTGGTGGCGATGGATAAAAATCCCCAAGGACCTCTGGGCCCGTCTTTGGAGGAAGAAATATGCTCCAAATGTGGCAGAGAATAACCTTATCCGATGGAATGAGGATAGCCCAGGTTCCTTAATATGGACAGCAGCCAGGCAGAATCGACAACTGGTGACTGAGCACGCCTTCTGGGAAATCAGGAATGGGAAAACGACCCTATTCTGGTAAGATTCCTGGCAACAATGGTCGGTTCTGAGCAAGGAGGAATGGGCCCGTAACATTTTTACTCAAACCACTAGGGCAGGGCTCATAAAAGTAGCTGACTACTGGTGGGACACTCCCCAGGAAGACACTTGGCACCAGTGGCACCTGGACAGGGAAGGCATCAATCTAGAGGCAGGTGTGGATCTAGCTCCTTGGCGAGAAGAGATGAAAAAATGGAAAATTCCCAAAATAGTAGGAGAGTATATCTTGAGATGGGGATACAGACCACAGGGAACCTTCAGCACAAGGGAAGCGTACCAGCTTAAGGCTCACTTAGACCCTCTCCCTAACACAAAAGTGTGGCGCAAGCTCTGGAGCCTCAAGCACTGGCCAAAAATTACCCTCTTCCTCTGGCTCATGACTCATTCTAGCATCCTAACCTGGGATAATTAACGAAAAGGGGCTTTGTTGGTCCCTCTATCTTCCTACTTTGTGGAGAGGCAGAGGAAACAATGGACCATCTTCTCAACTCTTGCCATTATACTGCTCAAATCTGGGGCCAAGCAACGATTATTATGTGCACCTCAAACCATTGCAGAGATAGCATCCTAACAACCATGACAAACTGGAGGGATCAAGCTTTCCACTCCCCCCTCCTCAATCGGGTCTGGCAACTTTTGTTGGGCTTTATTCTCTGGCAAACTTGGAAAGAAAGGAACAGAAGGATCTTCAAAGGTCTATCCCTTCCTTGGCAACATTGCTGGCATTAGTGCTATCGTAACATCCTGGAGACTCTACCCCTTCAACCACGATCCAGAGAAGACGATAATAGCAACCCAAATGAACTTTCCATCCTCCAGTTCTGGACTCCACCCTCTACCCTTCAGGCTCAACCCTCTCCTCCCCCACCCCATCCCTCTAGTAGTCCCTCCTCTTGGTCTCCTCCCCCAGAGGGCTTCCTCAAGCTCAATTTCGATGGGGCCTCTAAGGGCAATCCTGGTCCTACAGGCTATGGAATTGTCTTTCGCAACAATCATGGACACATCCTTATCATCAGTGCGGGCCCCATAGGCCACTCCACGAACAATGCAGTAGAACTTTGGGGTCTTACTAGGGGGTTGCAACTGGCCATTAAAAATAACTTCACCAAGTTAATCGTTGAGGGTGATTCTCTAATCATCATCAACTTGCTGCGGAAAATTTTAAATGGGGCCAACCTGGATAGAATAACACCCAGATGGAGACTCCTGCATGGACTGCAGACTATTTCAGATTCACTACGACCAAATCTGACCATCATCCTAGCCCACGTCAGAAGGAAGGAGAATCAAGTTGCAGATGAACTTGCCAATATGGGCATCAACTAGAGCGAGTCGAAACTCCTTTGCAATTCAGCCCTGGAATCTGATCATCCCATTCTCCAGTAGTGTATACGCAAAGCTAGGACAACGGATGCTCCTCTAGATGGGGTGTCAGTGGAGACCACCTCGTGCATGCTAGAGAACGACTTATGCCAACGGGGCACGGAGCCATGTGACGGGCTTGTGCCCCCGTCCGACACCCTCCTGAGGTATTAATTCTCTCTTATGACGATGGGAAAGGATGTTAATGCACACACTTGGCCTCCTCATTTGGTTATGGCTCTGCTCCTTGTCTCCGTTCATTGTCTCTGTTGCTGGTGTGATGGGCTTTCCCCTTCACTACCATGGCCGTATTATGATAGCGTCCACTGGTCCCCGGTGGCTCCTTTCTACACCCAACCCTGCGAGCTTTGCTGCGTTCACCCAATGCCTAAACATAAGCGGCGTTTGAGAGGGAAACCACGGTGGGGTTCCCCCTGGAGACCTCGATGACCCTCTTTTTTTTCACCTACTCTGCCTCCCACTAGCCGATCCCTACACATCCAAGCCACGCCTCACAACAATACCCCTCCCGCTCCGTCGACAGAGAGCATCAACTGCCTAGAAATTATGCCTCGGCCGCCATGCTCATCTTTGTGTCTCCTCCTCGCTCCACCTGTGAATGAACCGACCCATCCTCCTCGTTCGTCTCTTCCAAGAGACTTAGGAGACGAGCCACCATCTTCTACGTGGAAGACTGGGAATTCTGGGCTCCCCTCCTTTGATACCACTAATGGAAAGAAGGTAAAAGACAATTTGGCCATCCTCTATGGCCTCGTATTCGAACTCCGCCAGGGGGTGGAGGACCTACAATTTCGGCTGCAACTCACCAATGAAAAGGTGGTGCTCTTCCTTAAGCTCCTCTCCTCGATGCATGAGACTTTCCTCTCGACCCCGGAGGGAGCGACCTTTAGGCAGGAACCTGAAGCAGATACCTCTGAAGGAAAGGACAAGGTACACGCAACTTCGCAGAAGGAACCCTGGGCAGCTACCACAGCTGGGGATGGCATCATGCAGTGTGCTACGGAGTCGGAATTGAAACGGGCTGGGAGCGCGACCATGGCTGAGGAGAAAACTGTGAGGCACGACCTTGGAACTGAGACCAAGGAGGAGGTCGAGGTGCAGTGGGGGGACGGGATGACAGTTGTCGAAGAGGAACCATGGATAGGGGATCTCAACGCCACCTGGCCAGGTTACATGTCAGGTATCTAGGCTCTTGTTGTTTTAGAAGTTTTTTTAGTTGGTCTGTCGTTTTTTATGGATGTCCACGCTGTCTCAGACATTACTTTTTTATAGTTTATTACTATGCTTATGATGACTAATTGTCTGACTGGGTTGGTTTCCCCTCTATTGGGGCAGCCCAGTAATTTCAGCAGGACTATCACTGTATTTTGGAACTCCCTTTTGCCTATGGTAGGACCTTAATATATTAACTTCTTACTTAAAAAAAAAATAAAGACGACCTGCCTAGATAATCACCCACGTCCACTTATATTACTTTCTTTATCATTGTTATTTGTCTTTTTGAATGTGCATATTAATTTTTAAATCATTGCATTCTGGTAAGCAATGATATCATTATGATTTAAAAATCTTCCTCTTACCAACTTATTTGTCCATCTTTTTAAAAAGATGGATTATATTAATATATACATTGGTATATTTTAATTAATTTTCAAAACATTGCATCCCATTAAATTTGTAAAAATACATTGTATTTATTTTTTCATAATTTTTTTTTTGTGTAAGGATTCAAGGATAGGACAGTGGAAGAGAGTTTTAATATTGTTTGAAATTGGTTAAGTTGTGAGCAGGAATAATTTTAAGGATGAAAATTTATATTAAAATGTAGAAACATGGGCTCATATTACTAGTTATTAATATGCAAAATTTAAAATGTTTAGTGATATTTTTTATGGGAATTTTTTTTTTTTTAAATGGAAAATGGCTAATAGTTTTTTTTTGAAAAACCATGGAAAATTTAGCCCCTAAACTCACCTATGGTTGTGAGAACAAATGAATTGGGTTCACTAACTAAGAAGTTCATAGCTTGGTTCATTTGCCTTAGTTTATAGTCCAATTTAGAGGTTGCATCTTTTTTCTCTTTATTTACATGAATATGAAATTTAATGAAAAAATATGTATTTTCAGACAACCATCACCAAAATGGGCTATGTAATTGTTGGTGAAATTGCAAATTTTCATTGTTCAAATTGAATTTCTAAATGCATAAATAGATTCAGGGCTTGAAAACCCCCTATTGCACCCCAAATATACAATCTCAACGAGTGAAATATGCAATCCTAACAATTCTTCTAAATTCCTGGTTGGATTTTGGGAAAGAAAAAATGTGGTCTGAAAAGGTTCAAAAAGTAGAATGCTTAGAGTATGGTTATGTTGCAACATACCCATCATTAAGATGAGTCTCGTTACTACTAAAAAGGACCAAATAAAACTTTGATACCGATTCTATTTGCAGAAAAATGCAAAACATTAGATTCAAGTTCATACAATTTTATATAGTTGTCCATGCAATTAAAAACATGAATGGAATTAATTTAAACATGTGTAGCAACAATTAAATGTATATAGAGCGATCACGCACGTTGAATGTGCTTGAAACCCCATCCCTAGTGTGTTTGAAATGGAGGTTATCGCCGAGAGGGAGCGTCCACCCCCTCCACATGATGATGCTTGGGCCTTCAGCAAGATGGTTTCCTCCTTTGTCAAATCCATGAAATCCCAACACTCTCAATTCATGAAGAAACTTGAGGAAATACCCAAAGCTTCTCTCCCACCCTTTTCTTCTAGGAGAAAGGTGATAGGTTTTTCTAATCGATGCTTGATCAAACAATTTACAGGAATATTGCCATCCCCAAAGGAAATCGTTAAATGGATCGAGAAAAACTAGAAATCCTCATCAAAGGCTCTCTTAGCCTTTTTTTTTATGGTAGAGGATTTTTTACATTTCTCTTTGAACTCAAAGAAGACAAGGATTTGATATTCATAAGTTGACCATATTCTAGGAGCAAGAGGATTGTACTTGAACAAATGGAAACCCAATTTCATCCTTGAGAACGATGTGCCCTCTGTTTTTTCAGTGTGGGTTCAACTACCACACCTTGATGATGTCCTTCGATGTATAGTAAATTTGATCGTTTGATATATTGACCAAGTTGAACGTAAAGAAAATTTTTCACTTGTGTAAGGATCTATGCCGATATTGACCTAGAGAAAAGGATTCCTAAAGCAATGGTTATTTCCTTAGATAACTAGCAACATGTGCAACAACTAGATTATGAATAATTGTCCTTCAAATGCAATATCTTCCATGGGTGTGTACACTTTGTGAGGAAATTGTAAGAAAGTATACTCAACCCCAACTGGCTCTAGGAAAGAGGATCAATGGCAAGCAACCTCTCACAAATTCAGTCATTGTGGGAATATGGTTACATCCTCTTCAACATGCCCTTCAAAAGATAGTACAAAATCACCTTCCAAAGCTATAGAAAACCCTATGAAATCTGTGCCTTTCGCTTCACACAACAACTTTGAATAATTGTATTAGCTAGTGGATTCTGAGGTGGAGGTCATTCTGGCTCCATCAACATCGAGGTAGTCAGCAAGGAGCACCTTTATTCCAAGAGGTTCCTCGTTTCCATGTGAAGAACCGAGCAAGCTAGAAGTAGAGATAGGAAAATCATGTTGCCTTTGAAATACCGATGTTGGAAGGGAATGAATCGCAAGACCCTAGAAAAAAATATTTATAATCCTTCAAAGATGTTGAAGTTTCCTTCTCACATGCATGATATAACTCATAAATGGAAAGCATAGGAGAAAAAGGGTAGGGTGACAAAGCCTCTGAAGAAAAATTAACACGTAGCTCAAGAAGAAAGGAAACCTGAGTTGTTAGGGAAGAACAAGAAAATAAAGACATTCTCCTAGTGTCATAACAAACATTGCCAAATATGATTGGAGGAGGCTCAAAACACATAAAGCATTAGAGTGGAACTGCAACAAGTAAATGGGGTGCACACTCCAAACCTTTGAAACAATGATCATGGTCTCCTAGAATTCTATGGGTCGAGGCGTCACCCCTAAGACTATGATTGTCAAGGACCTGGTTAAATATGAGAAGCCTTGCATACTCCTCATTTAGAAGACCAAGATGAAAGTCGAAGATGTAACAAAACTCCATAAAATTCTATGGAATTCTAGTGGAGCCATCATTAAGGACGCTGGAGGTACCTCTGGTGGACTATGCACCCTTTGGGATGATAAGGAGGTAAGTATGGAACACCACTTCAAAACCCATCACTCAATTGTTACCAAATTTAGACATAGGAAAAGCATCAATCTCTTTGCAATATTCAATGTTATATGCCAAATAACCCTATGGAGAAAGCCAAGTGCTAGAACATTCTGTTATGCTTGAGAAATTCAGAATATTATGAAAATTACATCATCACAAGAGACCTAAACATCATCAGTAACAATGTAGCGAAAATAGGGGGTATCTTTGGAAGAGACCCCTTTTGGCATAATCTGGAAGAGATTATTATGGAGTAGGAATTATTGGATATTCCCCCACAGTAAGGGAAGTTCACTTGGACTAACATGCATGCCTTTCCTGAACACATAGCAACAAGACTGGATCGCTTTTTAGTCCATAGCAGTTTCCTCCATCATAATGCAACCATCAAATATTATATTCTTCCCTCCCCCATCTTTTATCACAAATCCATTTCTCTCCACCTTCAAGATCTCCTGAACTATGACCCTCCTCCCTTCTAATTTAACCCTATATGAATCCAACACCAATAAGTGGTAGATATACTGAAAACCACATGAGAAAACTGAATTATTGGCACACCTATGTTTATATGGGAGTAGAAATTCATTATGGTTAAGCAAGCACTGAAATGGTGGACTAAATATTCTCTAATTTCCCTAGCATAGTAGAAAAAACAAGTCAAAGGAAAGTTGGATGAGTTGCAAAAGAAGTTAGAAGATCCTGAAATTACATTTCAGATACAAAAAGAAGAGTTGAAAATCCAATGCCAATATCAAAATGCTATTCAGAGAGAAGAAGTGATGGGGAATAGGTGGAACACAACATGAAATAGAAAAATAGTATTTCATATAATCTAAGAAGAACAAAATATTTCAAAGATAAAGGATGGTGTCTAAAGACAACATTACATCACTTAATAAAATCATATTGTGATCAAAATATCACTGTGCATGTTGCACATTTTGATCCACATGATCTATTGCACAATCTCCATGATGATAATGACCCAAGGGTCTTCTTTCTATATCCTCAATATCTAATCAACTTCCAGAGAATGCAGAAGATCTTGTCCACATGTAATCATTGGCTTTTAGAGTCGACTCCTCCAAATCTACATTGTCGAGTCGGCTCGACAATGATGATCGACCTGACCACCTATGCATCCAACTCGTAGTCGATTGTTGGGTTGGTCGATCCACTGCCTTATTATCTTCGAATACTGGTTGACTGTCTGATCGATAGACATGTCGACTACTTGAATCTGACACCCCCCTTTCTAAACCTATGATTATGTGTAATTAATCATGATTTATGGTTTCCATGCAATGGCATAAAAACATTGTAAATGTATTATTCTTTAATTGAAAATACCAACAGTTGACTATGGGGGTGAAACCTTAAAGTATTGGCCATGATACCACTAGAGGAAAGAGTGAGGAGACTTAGAGAGGGGTTCATCATGATAAATATGACCCAAGCCTCCTTATTGAATAATTAATTTGGAAGTGTTCAAATTATTTCCCTTAGCCTCGATTTCAAGGAAAATCAGTTAATGAGGGAGGTTGTTGGTTGAAACCCAAACAGCCCAATGAATGAAAGTATGGAAGGTTGACTAGGACAATAGAAAAATATCACCCAAAGGTACCACATAGTACCTTTTTTGCAGATCAGATTGACCCGAGTTCTTTATGAAAGAATGAAGGGGACAAGTCGAGAAACTTCCTAAGCGGTTACATGTAGGGGATGCACGATTGGAAAAGATGATAATAAGTGGATACATGAAAAGGAAGGGCACTAGGGGAAGATGTTAGGAGAGCTCTAAGTTCTTGGGTCAGAAGGGAAGACCTGTAGAGAAGGAAAATGATATGAGCAAGAGAAACAGGTGAAGATATTGAAGGTACAACTGTGCGGGCTCGCCTAAGAATTCAAGATCCCAACCCGAGTCGATAAATCTATGAGCTTGATACTAGGAGGGCATATGATAAACCTCGAAGAGGCCTAAGCTAGGTGGGCGAGGAAGATTATACCCATAGTGGTGTGAAGGAGAGTGACCTTCAAATTTTACTGAGAAACTCAGAGAGATTCCTTAGTGCTATCATGGCCTAAAATGACGGTGGCATGTTGTCGAAGTGACTGAGCAAGCAAAGCCTATGGTTGGGTGGAAAGGAGAACATCCACAGTCAGTTGGATGGAAGCAACTCATAAAAAAATAATAATCTCACATACCCTATGTAATTGAATTTAAATGCATGGATGGAAGCCTATAATGCTATAGATATGCATGCATAACTTATGGATTGAATGACTATGTTTAGCACTAGCATTTGTTCTTGAGTGATTAGGAACTATATAAATAGCTTCCTCCTGTGCATGCATCAATGGATAGTTGAATATGTGAAATAGAATTTAATCCTTGCATCTAGGGTAGGTCTGCATGTTGGGTAAATATGAAATTATGGAGGCTTGTACCACTAACAAAAATGGTATGTCTATGGATAGAACCTGTAAGTGAACTACTTGAAATATTTACATAGGAGGCCAAATAAGGTCGTTAAATACTTCTTGTTGGAAGAAGGGAAGTCTGTGAAATTGAGGATCATTGTGGAACATGGAAGAGCCTAAGGAAATTAAGATATTCCTTTTGTAAGTCAGTGTAGTGCACGACTATAGAATTTCCAGGACTCAATGGTAACCAAAGTCATTTAATATCTAGTTGAGTCAACAAGACTCAACAACCATCAATCCTTGAGTTGGATCAAATCTTAGCCATCCAAAGTTGGGCTAAATAACTGTTGAAATTTCTTGTTAAACCAATGAGATATTGTGACCGATGGATCAAAAAATGGTTAATTGCCAACCGTCGATCTATCACATAAATCTCATGAGGGAGATAATATCGGGGTCACGAAGATGACACTTTTCATCATCCATTTTTCCAAGGAATTAACTGTGGGTGAGTGCAGTGGTGGTTTACCGCTTGCTAGAGTGGTATTTTTATTTAGTTATGTGGATGCCCCCTTCCATGTTATCCCTCACGCATGTTGTGCATGTGCAGTAGATTTGGATCGTTGATCCTTATCAATGATCAATGATCCAAAATTTCCATATCTCAGGTCTCAAGACAAATGTCAACCTTCGGTTGGGGTGAGTCATTACACACTAAGGTGGCACAACGTGCCAGGGTAATTCCATGTATCGTCGTGGGACTAGACTCGAGATAGACGTGGGACCCTCATTAAGCAAATGCTTTGTAGTAAGCGTGGTAAATCAAAGCAGTTGGATCTAGGAGTAGATTAATCTCTACTGTATATCCCTATGGATAAAATTCAATCAGACCCCAGACTGCGGGGATTTTTAGTGTACAGGAGATCAGTAAAGAGCCGAGGTCCCGACGTTTGTGGTCACCTAGTGGTGACACATGTCCCTCCATTGACTCCAAAACAATGTAGCGTGGGCAGACATCATGGTAGAGAGTGCCACATGGAATAGGTTGATTCACCCATGGGTTAAGTGTGGGACCAAGTCGGACCTAAAATCTTGTGTGATTGTCTTTAAGCGATATTTGTTGGATCTACTCGAAAGAGATCTTAGCCATATATCTTGTGGTAAGGGGTCGAGATTCATAACCCCAAGATTAACTTAATTAAATATCTCGTAATCCTCGGATGGAAAACCTCAGGAAGTTTTTAGTTTACATAGGGTCGGTAAAGTGTTGAGGTCCCCACGTCCATGATTACCTAGAGGCAACACACGTCCTCCTTAGATTTCACACGATGGATAGATCTCCACCGTAAATATCGTGGAGAAGGTAGAGAGTTGTGAATCCCAAGATTAACATAATTAATCACCTTGCAATCGTCCAGGTTAATTTAATTAATCACTTCATAATCTCAGGCATAGAGGGCTCTCAAAGCCCATGCCACACATGAAGAGTCTCGACGTCTGATTTCTAGTGGAAATGTGTCGCATAAGGAATGAACTACATCTCATGATGTAGGAGGGCCACATGTCACACATCAACAATGCCATGTGTCACATCGATTTGACATATTTGGACAAAGGTCCTTGTGCAAAATGAGTGCCACATGTCAAGTGGTATGAGTACCATGTGTCATGCTAGGTGGAATATAGAGGCGGGGCCACACATCAAGATTGGGTGCCACATGTCAAGTGGTACAAGTTCCATGGATCATTCCAAGTGGAAGATAGAGGTGAGGCCACACATCAGAACAAGTGGTCGGATTTGGATAGGACCATGTGTCCTAGATGCCATTGCATCCCGGATCAAGAGTTTTGGGGATTTACAATACATAAAAGGGTCGACATACTAGTAGATAATGTTCCAAGATGATGTCAGAAAACGCCACCATCCCTATGTGTGATGGACAGGTGTCAAGGTTGGGTCAAGTCGGGTCTCAGTGAAATTTTGTAGCAAGTGCTAAGCACTTGGAGGGTTGAGGTCCCGATGGAATAGGTGGAAAGTGTCATGCCTGCAACCACGCCTATGCTAAGGGGTGACGTGTTCTGACACATCAGTGCCATGTTGGATGGGAATGATGACATGGATTCCATGTTGCAGTATAGAGGCATTTGGCTAATAAAGGCCCAAAAACAAAATAGGGCCATAACTTTTGATCTAGAGCTCTATTTTGAGAAAACTTATAGTCGTTGGAAATCTCTCCATGAGAAGAAGATGATGACATCATTTTTAAACAAATTTTAATAGGTCTAAGAAAATAGAAAATTTAATACCTCATCTCTTAAAAGGGTACTTAGGGGGTTGGGTGTGTTACAAGTTGTATTAAAGTGATGTTCAAACAGTATGAATGGATGGTCCATAGATTAGTCATAAGACTAGTATATTAAGGCCAAGATGAGCCTGTTGAAAATAATTTACTCTGCTTCTAAATGATTGTTTATCATTAGTGTAAGGTACTTGAGGTAGAAGGACTAAAGAACTAAAGTTTTGTTTCATAACTTCTTGTAACAAAAATTCTACCATACTAAAACAAAACAATTGTTGTTGCTTGATGAATTGATAGAATCCTTAGCAGTAATAGTTATTACTTTAATAAAATATTAAATCTTGTATATATGTATAAATCTTCATGATCAGAGGACTGATGGAAAATTATAAGGTCAGTGTGGTTGACCTATAATGGTTGAAACATGTAGCAGGGATAATCTATTTAAGAAAGATAAAGAGGAGTCCTTTGGGACTATTTCTAATCCTCATAAAGAGGAAAAGTGAGTTGGGCATATGAGCTAGTTTACGAGCTCTTAGTTGTACAAATATATATACATGCCTATTGACTAAGTATTGGGTTATGCATGAAAATAAAATATGAGAATATGATGTAAGGAATATGGTAATGGTTGCATGTATGTTATATTCAAATGGATCTATGATAACCTGTGATTGGTTTTCAAATATAAGTGTTGATAATGATGTTGCGTGTAACCTTGAGAAGGTAAGCACTAACATAAAGTCTAGAAAAGGAAGTGCTTGGACACTTCGAGATGACTAATATGTCAAATTGACATCCAAAGGTGGATGGTGGCCATATGGGTATAGCTTGGTATAATTAAGTAACAAAGAAAGGAATATAGAAAGGATTCCCTTGATAAAAAAAATTGTTGACCAAGAAGAATTGAATCATGAAAAGAAGTTGGATTTAGGTATTTTAATGCCTCGAGTACTGTTGTGAATTACCTACTTCTATTCTATGAATTATGGATTACTTTTGTAACAAAAGAGAAAGAGTGACTTCTTGTTTGTTGTTTCAAAGAAAGAAGACCACATAAATATGAATATGTCTGTGAGACTAGTCATGTGGATGATTGTAAGTTCTTATTAGAAAATAACGATGTAAAATTAAAAATAATGAATAGGGTGATATAGAAATATGCAAGTGATGCACATATATGATATGCGTATATGTATGCTAAAGGAATGGTATGATTTCCTAATCAAGTAGGTTGTCAGGCAAGATGTGTACTTGCTAGATCTGATTAAGGCAATGGGTGCATTACTAACCCTATGTAGAAGGGTCTGAACTATCTTGTTCAAATAATAGCTTGAGGAAGGTGCGCTTCACCCCTCAGGAAAAGCTAGTGTAAAATGTTGAAAGAGAAAGGAGCAAGGATGCTCGATTGTGCCTTTCAGTATTTCACGAAAAAGGATTGTGAACAAATCATGAGTGAAATTATTTAAATAAATATACATATGAAAATTGTAAAGCATGCCTATGGTAGACACACAGCATGTTGATGCATGTGGCTARGTGCACAAAAGTACATTATAACTGAAAATTGATGGGTGTACATGTTTGAATTTAAGTATGAAATACATAATAAGAATGTGTGCTTATATTCCTTATGGAATATTGGATAGAACTTTGAAATAATGAAGTTGAGACTGACTCAAGGTTGAGGTCATTTCAAACCATTTGGATAGGAAACAAGAGAGTTTCATGTTGAAGAAGTTCCCATGGAGAAACTGTGTAAATATTTTTTCAGGAGAACAAAATCATAACCTTAATGACTGCTAAGAATTAAGCAATGGGATGCAAAGCCTATTTATAAAAGAATCTTGGATTACATGTCAAATATAATGCATGAGTAAAAGTTATGCTAATGAATGTTGACCATTTTGATTTATAATGGTAATGTCCAGAGTGCATTGGTTCATAATTATTTTGTGAACTAAAATCTTGTTCCAGTGGCATGTTGATTTAACCAGGAAAGTAAAGATGAAACTTGACTAAAACTGCTCAAGGAACAGAGCAGGAAAACCCATAAGGGGATGGATTGCAGAAGCAAAGAAGGGGAAAATATAAACACTTTTCTCACTTTAAAAAAACTTTGATGTATGAGACAGAGTTGTGTTGGAAAATAAATCTATAAATATGTTTAAATGAGTAGGCTTGGTTGATCCATATTAATTAAAGGCAGTGAGGCCTTAGAAATAACTCAAATGGACTGCAAGTTCCAGGTTGTGTAGATGAAGTTGGAAGAGGGAGAGTACCTTAACTCCTTTCTTGTTGTCTATTATGTTTATCTAGGATGAGAAACTGATATGATGATGAATGTAAATGTTTTGGCATGAGAGTTATGATAAGTACATGATAATGGAGACAACTTAAATATTTCATGTTTGTACTCAGAAAAATATTGAGGATAATCTGATGTAGTGCATATAGATATGGTAGGACATATCTAAAAATGTATATTGATTTAAATGTTATGATACTTAAATTTTTTGTTCGACATGACAATTGATGTGATTTTAATTGTAATGATGCATGAATGTGTAGAAAATATTGCATTTGTTGAGGGAGGACAACTACCAATGGTTGAAAACCTTAGGAAGAGGAGAAATACAAGAAGGTTGTTGTTGAAATATTGATGAAAGGGACTCTAGGGGTCCCCACGAAGCACCAATGATGAGGTAATATCATAGAGGTTTTTGGCATCCATAACAGGTATAAAAGTTGCATTCCCATGTGGCATGAGAACTAAAAGGGATTGGGTAAGAATCACTTCTGAAATATTTATTATTTTAATGATATGCATGTATTTTTAGAGCGGTTGTTGGATACCAATGATACCCAAGAAGAGTATGATTCAGGAAASAGAGACCTGAAGGACCGAGGGAGGAACCTATGACAGTCAAGGATGATTGAGATCCTTGGAAGAAAAATCATAAATTAATGTTTCATGAATGCATTGACCAATCAAGAATGATTGAGAACAATAGTGCTCATGAGTAACATGTTGACTGAATGCATTGAGGAAATGAACATTTTCATGAGAGGGTGGGTAATGGACTGCACATCATGTAAGGATGATCTTCCAATATCCTACCATAATTGTAACAATGGTAAAGAAAGGAATTGGGTGGCCATGAGTGTTGGCACCCTGGTTACTAGTAAAGAAAGAATGCTTAAAGAATTTCGTGTGAAACTTTTAGTTTCATGTGTAATGATTTGAGGCTATGATCAACTCAAAGCAGGAGGAACAATCTTGCTGTAATAATGAATGTATATAGAGATCCATGAGGTGCGAAATTTGTTGAAATCCAACTCACTATGGAAAAGTACCTCACATAAACTGTGGTAAACGAAAATCAATGCAAGGGTGCATTGTGTGTAAATGTGGCCATGGACATTGGTACGTTGGTTAAATTCATATGATAAATTGATTGCATTTTAAATGGATTGGTATGTTGAAGTAATGCATGCGCAAGCAGTGGTATTTCCTTTATATTTTATATCATTGAATAGAAGAATGTGATGCAACTATTAGTATGCACAAGTTTTGAAAATTGTTCGAAATCCAATGCAAGTATGTAACACAAATATAATGTGCATGAGAAATAATAATTGGTTTGGTTGTGTGAAGACATAATTGGAGGAAGAAGGGTCCTAGTTGTGGCAAAAAAATAAGTCCATAAGGGAGACCAATGCCCATTGGTTATGAAAGAGCCAAATTGTTATGAGAAGGAAATCTCATACTTGTGAATCTAGTTCCTATGTGAAATAAATTTGAAAATGAAATGTGAAATTAGAAATATGTGGGTGACAAATTTGAAAAAAAATTGTTTGAAATTGATGATAACATATCAAGAATTTTTTGTATGAATGTGATACAGTCGAGATGAAAGGTTTTCCTAGGGAGGGAAGATGATGGTTGTCAAGCTGGAAAGCATGGAAAAAGGATACTATAGTGACATGAGAACCATGTGAAAAGACATGATCCCCATAGAATGATGTGTTGTGGTGACACGGGTCGAAGGAACACATTCTGTAGAGCAATATAGAGTGACGCCTTGGAAGAGAAAGCATCAGGAATGCCTCAACAAAGAAAGCATGAGGGATGCATCAACCGTAAGACTCAACGAAGTCTCTGAAATTCTTCTTGTGTGAGAAAGCCTTAACAAGAAAGATGGATCACCCGAGGGACTTTATAGCATAGAAGGTGATGCTTGAGCCTGAGACTAGAGGGTGAGTGATCGTAAGGAAGGGGAGACTTCGATAGTTCATGTGAAAGAACTTAGTGGAGCCTTTAAAAAAATTTCATTTTTTTATTAGGATCATGCACACAATGGGTATGTCAAGGAAAATAGTGAGTCGAGTAGATATGATAGCCATATGGATGCAGATCTATGAGTTGCATAGATAAGTATTGTGCTCATATAAGAATTTCCTCTTGAGTTATGAACAACAATGAAATGTTTTTGCATGAAATTGTGATTAATATGCTTGTTGTTTGAAAGTTTTGTAGGCATGTACTAATGCCAAGAGTATGGGAAAGGACTAGAGTATGAAAAAAAGGAAGATGATGTTGAAGCAGCTAAAGGATAAAGACATGGCATGTGTACCGAAAATTAGCACCAGGGATGATGTTCCTTTGAAGGGGGAGGGGATTGTAACATCCCCCTTTCTAAACCTATGATTCTATGTAATTAATCATGATTTATGGCTGCCATGCAATGACATAAAAACATTGTAAATGTATTATTGTTTAAATGTAAATTCCAACAACTGATTATGGGGGTGAAGCCTTAAAGTCATAATTAACTATTCATGTTTAAACAATCAACTTGCAGCAGAACCCCAGTTAGAGAATCTTGAAGAGATGTTATTGGATATTGAGAAATGGTTCCAATGGAAATTGAAGAAAATGAAACCAACCATGGTGAACTCCAAGAGATACCCGACGATGAATCTGTTGTTTAAAATATGTATTTTAAATGCATTTTTTTTCTTGGTCAATTTGCCAAAATATATAGCAACAAGTTTGCTCGAATGTATAAGGAGGTATCTAGTCTTTTTTATGTTCAAACATTAGCATAGGACTCAAACATATTTGAGCCAATTTTTGTATCTATTTTGACCATTGTTTTTCTTTGGCCCAACTTCCTATATATAAAAAATATCTTCATTTTGTTTAAAAAAAAAACAATTAAACATATACAATAATATTTAATCACGTGAAACACAAATGCAAATGCATCATTTACCCACAACATGAAACACTAGATAAGCTAAGACTCAAAGTGAAATGCACAACAATTTATCTTAACATTTAACATAAACACACATCTTAGATAAAAACAATTATATTAATAAAAAAATATGCAACCCACTACAGAGGACAAATGTTCCTCCCAACCATAGACTTGTTTCTCCAATACTCAACAACAAGTCACCCCCGAGATGAGGCTATGAATCCACAAGAGATGACGGTTCCTAAGGATGGATATTGTCCCCTCTCAACAACTAATTCCTATAGTCATTCCAATCCACCATCTCTCTTTCCCCTCAACCTACACAACCCAAGGAATGAGATCCCCTTCTCTACCACGAAATCCCTCAGGCTATCCCACTTCCCTCCAAGGCTCCAACACATGTTGGACAATAAATCTCTCTACTGGGGACTCCAAGAATCTACCGTTGCAACAAGAATTCTCACCACAACAAATCACTTGATCCTTTAACAATTTTATATTACTCACAAGCCTACAACCTATCTCTCCATGAAATTAAAACACCAACAAGTTGTTATACATGCCCACTATGACTTCCTTCAAGATTTAACACATAGAACTCTCTTGTTATCCCAAAAATATGCATAATTTTTTTTCTCTTTTACCATACAATTTTTTTTTCCATGGATGTTGACTCTCCCAATTCCTAATATTGATTGTAATTAGGCCCCATGAGGTTACTTCACACACCCACCCTCTTACATGTATTCAATGATTGGGCCTTGGGACACTCAACACAAAAATAGAAGGTTCATAGTAAAAAATAATTTAGAAAGATGGTTTTGAGTTTAAATGACATGGGTAATTGCCCCTTGGACCCCTTCTTATACCTTCTCCTCTCTTGTGGAAGCTTAGTCCCCATGAATTTGTCCAACTCCATCTGTAGTCAACAATACATTTTATTTTATAATTAAGAGATACAAAGTTTACATAGTACATTGCTTGGACTATGGCCATACATCATATTTACATTATACATCACTAAACCGAGGATTAAAATGAGGATGTTACATATGTTTAAATATGGTCATGGGGAATTTGGTTTCCGTGGAATTTATTGAACCTTGATTGTTTTTGTTGCATTCTTATTATCACACCTATGCATGAATTTATTACTTTTGGTAATCCATGGAGACCTTCTATGTTGGCAATATGGTAATTTGGTCTCCTAAGAGAGGAAATTGCGATGCACCATTAAGTGGCTACCTGACCTGGGGCTAGGAGTGTGAGCATAGATGCCACATAGTGGTGCTCCTATTCAGTGATGGGCCAGTATGGACAATTTATGCAAAGGGAATGACATTATTCACCATAGTGTGTGGTCATTTAAGGGTGTTTGAACTCTTGGGAAATTTGTGTAATAGATGTAAGGGAATTATACATTCATATATAAACTAACATGGATATTCTAGTGGAACAACTCATCATATTAGATCTTATAATATTATGAAATATTAAACTATGCAGACTAATTTTTCATAGATCCTAGATTAATTAATTACTAGTTTACTTGAATGTATGAAAATCAATGAATATGAAAGTGAAAGAACATGAAAACATATACACAACATCCACACAATTGAACACAATATGTATCCTAGCAAACCCAGTACGGGAGAAAACCTAGCTAGAAGGTGAGTCCTATGCTTTGCTCTCTTTTCTTCAGTTATGGAAAGCAAGTACAAAGAAAGAGGCACTCACTGTAAAGTTTCCTTTGACACTATGGCCTAAACAACTACTACAAAATCTTCTACCTCTTATGGTATGATATCAAAATACCACTCCTTTGACGCTCTTCTCAACTATGGAACGAGTACAATACAAAAGAATGGAACCCTTTCTCCTTCCAATGGCCTGGTAACAAAGTTACCGACTTAACTAGAACTGTGATCTCAAAACGAAAACCATATCCCTTAAAACCCATATTTTTGCATAAAAAAACATGAGAAAAAAAAGCAAATAAAAAAGCGGTGCTACCAGTAGCACCATTTTTTGTAATTGGGTCAAAATTACAACTTTTTTCAAGCATGGCCTTAAAAAATCAAATAGTTGCTAAGAAAAACCTTAAAATCAACACCTAAATAAAAAAAAGTGATGCTACCTAAAGAAAAATGTTTTTTCAAAATGTTAAAATTGTAGCTAATTATGATCTAATTGAAACTCTGGCCTTGACAACAAATCCCTATGCAAATAAAAAACCTAAAATTGGACCCTAAATGGTCATTTGAAAATTTATTTACTAACTTTTTTTTTTAATTTACATTAAAAAATAAATAAACGGAAAGGAGAAAATCTTCACAATTATTATTTTTTAAATGAAGAAAAAAACACATTTAAAAATATATATTCAAAACCCAAATTTAAATTAAAAAAACATTAAAAAAAAACTAAAAAGAAATGAAAAATGTTTAAAATTTCCCAAAAAAACAATAAATTAAAAAATATATATTCAGAACCCAAATTTGAAAAATAAAAACATTAAAAAAATGGTAGAAAAAAAACCTAAAAAAAATTTAAAAAATTAAAATTTCTCTCCCAAAAAATTATATATATATGTATATATATATATATATATATATATATATAGAGAGAGAGAGAGAGAGAGAGAGAGAGAATCCTTGTTTCCTTTTTTAATTTCAGGCATATTCCCCATTCACAAATTTTCACAAACAATTTGCATACATCGTTTTTCCTCCTAAAAAAAACCAGTTGATTCTACAACCAATCTAATACCACAATTCAAATTTTCATGCATAAATAATTAACTAGGTTTACAACTCATAAAGTCAAATGAATATTTAACAATAACAACTTTTCATTTGAGATGGATGGTTGCAGCTCGTGTGCACTTGTGGCTCGCAAAATTCTGCGGCCCACAATCTCGTGAAGAGCGCACCTGTGGTCATATGGAATGTCTTTTCATCCCAACACTAAGGACCTTAGGAAAAGGGTCATTGTTTATTGGAAAACCCATGCAGTATTGATCGCAGGGTTTGGTAGATGGTCTTCAAAGCGGTCACAAGGTAAGCAACTATTCATTTTTTCCTACAGAGGTGCAATTTCCCTACTATGGCCAACTATGATGATGTGGTGGATTATTCGCTCGAGCTAGGAGAATTGTTGCCATGAATGGGGACAGTTGGAAGCCCCTTACATCCCCTAATGGTCCAGCTAGAGGGGAAAATACCGTTGATATCGCATGGAGACTTGTTTTCTCAGTTCTCAAGGGTTTCTGGCTTCTACCACGGGCAAGATCTAGAAACCTTTTCATGGCTTGGCAGAGTTGGGGCTTCTGGGGTCCCTCCAACACAGACTAGTTCCATTTTATCCCTTCCTGGCTCAGTATTCTGGTGTGGTTCATATACTTAGCCATCCGAAGCACCACTTTCTCCCATATAATGTGATTTTTCTCCCGCTTCAGCTACGACAAACTAGGTTTCTCTGGATCAAGGTGCGGCTCCAGACCTGTTCTAGCCTTATGAGGAGAAAGAATATTTCTCGGATCAATCAACAACGTATGTGGAGGGGTTTATTACAACAAATTTACAGCCCTCAAAATCTAGTGAATGGGTCACATTTTTTGGTGTGGATTCTGGGAACAACACTCGACTACCTCAAAATCGAGGTCTTATGGGAGTTTATGAGTCAAGGCATAGGAAATGAAATAAGTGTGTTTTATCTTCCAAGACAAATCTTAATTTTAATCTCGGTGATGATCTAACCCTCTCAGGGGTGGCAGAAATGACAGATAAAACCCTAGTAGGGAAATCTTACAATTGCTAACTTAGTGAGAAGACACTAAAACCTTGGGATGTAGAAAATTGGAATGCGATCTACAACCCTCCCCCCAAAATGAGTTGCTTGTCTAGAGGTTGGTTCATGCTTGTTTTTTTTAGAAAAATGTCAGGAATCGGTGGTACTTCAAAAAAGTTGGTTCATCGACTCTTCTCCAATCCTTTTGAAGCTTTAGAACCCTACCTTCAACACTGCAAGAGAAATATTGGACTCCATACCCATCTGGGTCTTGTTGTCGGGCCTTCCCCCTCATCTTTGGAATGAAAAATGCTTTCAAGCAATTGAGAATTTTCTGGGGGAATTTTTAGTTGTAGATATGGGTTCCATAGATTCCGAGGAGATGTCGGTTGCAAGGATTATGGTTTTATTAAACATCAGAGAAGGGCTAAAGGAATTCCTTAATTTGATAGATTTGGGAAGGACTAGAGTCCAAATTCTAGATTATGAAGGAGTACCTTTCTATTGCAGGAGGTGCCACAAGTATGGGCACATTGTTAAGGATTTTAAATCCACTATGAAGGAGTGCATGGATAATTGGTCTACTTCAAAGAACAGAGTGGATGGGGGGCTTACGACCTCTTTGGGTGTCATATCTCCCTCTTCAGGGTCGACCACAAGGGGTACTACTCCATGTCACCTAGCAGCATCACGGATAGTAGAAGCGAAGGCATCGATTTCACAATAGGGAAACCCATAGGTGTTAGTCCCAACTAGGAGAGATGTGTCAGCTTCAGAAGTCTGTTCTGAGGCCTTTTCATAGTTTTTGCTCGACAAACTTTTGGGTATGCATCTTACTATTTCCCGACCAGTAAATGGTTTTTTTAAAGATTTTAGTTTTACTTGTTTGGATGGTGGTCATTCCCCCCAAAATATTCCCTCCTCTCAAGCCCCCGAATTCGTCTTCCCAGTCTCCGCCCACCAATGCCTTCAAATTGGGCTCCCTGCCTAGATCCCCAATCTCATGACCACCTTAGGATTCTTCCTCCAAGGAGTCTAAGGATTCAATTATTCGATATCAACTTCGTAACATAACATTCTCCATTCCCAAATCAGATCATAGAGGGATGGGACCAAATTCGGAGATTCAGAAAAAAAAAGGGGGACGAGGTAGAAACTCCCATCTCTTCAAGGCACAATCCCGAGCACCGGGCGACATTGCCTCCGGGTGATAAAAGTCAATTGTTGGGGCGCTTAGAGCAGAAAAAATCCCGATAGGGGTTCCCCCATGAAACTTCTTACTTTCAATTGCAAGGGTTTGGCGAGTTCCCCAAAAACATCTGCACTGAATTTTGTTCTTTTACAAGAAACTCTAGCAGATGAAGATACGGCTGCCAAAATTCTTTCTTCCCTCTTCCCAGGATGGTATTTTCTAGGTCTGGATGTTAGAGGTAGGTCGAGGGGCTTAGTCATTGGATGGAGAGCTCGAAGCATCAAAATTTTAAACTCATAGGCATTTGAATCAGGCTTAGGGGAAGATTTTCTAGTGGAAGGGATTGGAAAGGAGTGCAACATAATTAATGTTTACGACCCTCATATAGAACGCACTTTTTAGGTAAACCTTCTTGGTAAATATCTTTTGAAGAACAACCTCCTAATTCTTGGGGGAGATCTAAATTTCTCCTTAGGGGAAGCTGAAATTTGGGGGCCCTCATCCCACCCAGACAAACAAGTAGGTTTCTTCAATCACCTCTTAGCCTCCATTGGACTTACTGATATAACCCCCCAACTTTTGGATATTTTGATCTTTGAACCTTTAACAATGCTTCCTTTCCAATTTCGTCAATAGATTGGTAGTGGAGGAGAATCATATCATTCCCCAGTTTGGTTTGAAATGCAACGAGGCCTCCAAAATCCATCAACCCCCTTTGCAATCAACTCCTCTTGGTTGAAAGATGAAATCTTTCAAAATTTGGTCAAGTCAAATTGGAATAACATAAGGGATACATAAGGCACTCTGAAAGGTATTAAATTCATGTCAAACCTTAAAAGAATAAAAAAATTGGTTATCCTTTGGGAAAAAACAAAACAAAAGGAAGAGGAACAGGAGCTCCAAAGCATTGAGGATCAACTGAGGCTTATACAAGAATATTTTGAGACAAGGTTCATGACATATTTGGCTCGCGACAATATGAAAAGGCTGGAAGCTAGGCGTAGACTACTGCTGGCGAAACAAGATGAAACATGGAGACTAAAAAGTAGAGCTATTTGGCTAGAAAACGGAGATGAAAATACAAGAAAAATTCAATCCTATGGAAAAGGGAGGAGAGTTGATAACACCATATGAAGTTTAAAGGACCAAGAGGGAAGATCCATTACTTCCTTTGAAGGTCTACAAAATATGGGCAAAAACCACTTTTAGTCTTTATTCAAAGAAAACAAGAATGTAAATATCACAAAAATCATAAAGGTGTCTTTATATCTCCCAAGTTTTGTGAATGGATAAGGGAATCAAGACTTATTTGTTGAATTCACAAAAGCGGAGGTTAAAGAAACTCTACAAAGATTCCAGAAGGATAAAATCCCTGATCCAAATGGATGGACAATAGAATTCTTCAGGCAGTTTCAATATCTAATTAGAACAGATCTATTAAAAGTTATCGAGGAATATCGTATCAATGGTAGAATCCATGGACCCTTCAATACTACTTTTATCACCCTCATTTCTAAGGTAAATGATCCTCAGACTTTTGATGACTTCAGACCAATCTCATTGTGTAATTGTATTTACAAAATTATTCCCAAAATCATAGCTCATCGACTAAAGCCTTTTCTATAGGAGGCCATATCCAAGGAACAATTTGGGTTTTTAGAAGGGCGACAGATACACGAGGAAATAGGGGTAGCTCAAGAAGGTATACATAGTCTAAAGACTGCAATATCAAAGGGATCAATCCTAAAAATTGATCTCTCAAAAGCCTATGATAGAGTGAAATGGGATTATATCCAACTTCTTCTTACTCACCTCGGTTTTCAAGTCCTATTTATAAAATGGGTGATGGCATGCATTTCTTTGGTCTCCTTTTCAGTCCTTATCACTGGGGAAACCTCCCCCTTTTTCATCTTAGAAAGGGGTCTACGTCAAGGATGTCCCTTGTCCCCTTTACTTTTCCTTGAGGTGGCCAAAGGACTGAGTAAAGATATAGACTCATCAGTCAGGGAAGGGAATTTTCAAGGAATACTAGTTGTACCAGGGATGAGGATCACTCATCTCTTATTTGTGGATAATATCCTCATTTTTTGTAATGGGCAAGTTGGAGATGAAAAAATTATAGATGACATTCCATCATTGTTCCGACTAGCCACAAGGATGATAATAAATGCCCAAAAATCAACCATCACTACCTCTGAAATGGATGGAGAGGAAATGACAGTATATCATAGGTTTTTTCCCATCACTTTTCAAGATATTTCAAAAGGACTAAAATACTTTGGTTTTCAATTAAGGCCGAACAATTATAAGAAAGAAGATTGGAAATGGTTGATAACTAAATTAGAGAAAATATTAAATGGATGGAGCTTTAGATGGTTATCTAGAGCATGTAGACTCACTTTGACCAAATCCGTATTGGAATCCATACAAGTTTATTGGATGTTGCTAGCATGGATTCCCAAAGGGGTGCTAGAAAAAAATCAGAAGGATCTGTGCTCGTTTCATTCGGTCTGGGAATGGAGATAATTATACTAAGCCATGGGAAAAGTGGGAAAGTATAACAATGCCAAAATCGTTGGGAGGTTGGGGGTTCAAAAACATTTTCTTGTTTTCCAAGGCCCTTGCAGCAAAGGCTTGCTGGAGGCTCATTTCAATATCTAGTCTGTGGTCTCCTATCGTCTGATAAAAATACATCTCCCTAGCTTCAATTGAAGATTGGATCAAAACCCCAAACAAATCTACAACAAATGGTTCAATTATTTGGAAAACAATGATCTCCTCGTTCTCAGTGGTCGGGGATAGTCTTTCTTGGAGGGTGGGTAAAGGAAATCATCTTCGTATTGGAGCTGATCTCTGGCCAGGGTGTGGGAATTCTCATATTCTTCTGGAGGACCTAATTAACCATCTTAACAGGCAAGGTATCTTCTACCTCTCTCAGGTAGTTGATCCTCTTACAACAAATTTATGGAATCAAGAATGGAAAAATGCTACTTTGCTAGGATTAAATGAGATTTATGCAGATATGATGAGAATCTATAATGTAGCACTCAGAAGAGGACATATAAGACTCACATATAGGGAAGATGAATTAGTGTGGCAGAAAGACCCCATAGTCTTCTATACTCCAAAAGAGGGATACATAGCATTGAATATAGACCCCTTACAACAAAATCCCAAATGGTGGTGGAAGGGCCTTTGGAAGATGAAATGCCCCTCAAAATAAAAAATCTTTATGTGGCAGCCTTGAACAATCGAAGCCCAACTTAGGAAATCCTGAATAACCGTCAGATATAAGGTCAAGGGAGATGCACTCTTTGTAAAAATGAAAATGAATCCACCTTCCATATCCTCATCACATGTCCTTTCACCATGAAAGTATGGACTTAAATGTCCAGTAGCCTCAAACAAAACTGCATATGGAATGGATATTCTTTGGAGCTGGCTTGGAAGAACTGGACATGTGACCCAAGAAATAAGGAGATAAAATCTCTTCCACTCTTAATAAGCTGGGGAATTTGGCTAGCAAGGAACACAAAGAATTTTTAAGGAAAAAGCTTCAATTCCAGAAGTAATCATAGCACAATGCCTATCAATCCTATCCCATTTTCCCCAGTCCAAAGATGCACCAGCTTTACGAGTAAGGAAACAAGATGTTATAGACTCATCAAAACCTTGGGCATTTTTTGATGGAGCCTCTCAGAACACCAATTGTGGAGGAGGATTTGTTCTATATTTTTCATATAACCATTGCTTTCATTTAAAAATGGGATTGGGCAAGGGGACAAACAACTATGTTGAACTCATGGCATTGAAGCTTTTACTTTTTTTCACCAAAGAAAAAGGAATACAACAAATACAAATTTTTGGGGACTTTATGAATGTCATTAATTGGACAATAAAACATTAAACTTGTCACAGTATTTTTCTTTATCCTATTACGGAGGAAATCTTTAGTTTGTTGGACACTTTTGATACTATGGTTATCTCTCATGTATACATGGGCATGAACTTGGTAGCGGATTCATTGTCCAAAGAGGGATTGTTGCTCTCTTAGGGACAATGGCACATTACTAAAACAAAAGGGGAAGACACAAATGCCTTTTATCATAGACCCTTTATATAAGATCAAGGGAACTTGCAGGATTGAAGACAGTTTGGCAGACAAAAATCCTCTTGCAAGAAGTTTTGATCAATGCTATCTTTCTCTTTTTCGGCCTCTTCATGGACATTTCTCTCATTTTTCTGCACAACATTTTATTCAAAAAAATTATTATACATCAGCACTATAGTGGTTGGACATTATGAAAAGATATCAGATACCAACAGAGGGTAGCCAAAAACCACAAAGGTTTTGTTTTTTTTTTCTGTATATAAATGACTCATATTTTGCATGTAATGTTACTTAGTTGGAGGCTAGGTACATTACAATCCTTAATAGCATGTCTATATCTCATAGTTGTAGACTACGCACCCTTAGAGTCAATGGTTTAATAATGTGAAAAGGACACCAACTTCCTCAATGGCTAACTAGTGCACTTTGACTTTTTTGTGTTAGTATAAAGAAGTATGTAGGCTTCAAATTAACTAACAATATTATTATAGGAAAGAAGAAATTATTTATTATCTAATGGAAAGGTGATAAAACATGAAATGTATCAATTGAGGAGAAACTTTTAATTGTAGACTCCATTCCTTCTCACGGGGTCGGTGGGGTTTCATTCATCTAGTAGAGTCTCTTTGATGTGGTAACAACTTGGCAATAATTCCCCTTATGCAATGGCACTTTGGAGGGGAAACTGGACATGAAACACACAAATATGTGGGTGGAAGCAATCGTCTTCTTCGTACCTTATAGAAAAATTTCAACAACATAATCATAACACCATGTGTACCTTATAGAAAAATTTCAACAACATAATCCCAACACCATAAGCTATGTAATATGCATGGAGGAGGCTTAAGATTTATAGGCCAATGCTAAGCAAGAAGGAGGACAAGTCCCAATGTGAATGTTTTAGATTTAGTCATGGGCACGTAGGTGACTAATTTAACCACAAGGATGGCCAAGTAGCCTTCCATTAATGAAGAAGGGATTCTTGGTATGGCTATATACTCACCCATCGAGCTCATGAGGCAAATCGAGGCATCAATGCATCGTGAAAGTGCTCAAATCATGTATCTAAAGGCATCATGTGGGTATCAAAATAATCCCAACACTAATTGTGCAACTAATAAAAGAACTATCATGCAACCCATGTGATGGTTAGACAACTATCAAGTAATAATCGTGCAACCCATTTAACAATCAACCTCAAATTTGACTCTTATTTGAGGTATGTAATTGGCCTAGATGTATTAAGTGTGGTTAATGCTAATTTATGATGTCTTCAATTATTATTAAGTGTGACTAATCCTAATTTAAGATGTCTTTGATTAAAATTGTGTACTAGATGCAGTGGATGTATTAAGTGTGGTTAATGCTAATTTATGATGTCTTCAATTAGTATTAAGTGTGATTAACGCTAATTTATGATATCTTTGATTAAAATTGTGTAAATATATTAGGTAGACAAAATTAGTGTGATAACGATCTTAGTAGAACTTTAAAAGATGTCATTTTACTAAAAGTAGCCTAGGTGTGAGGGAGATATGTGTAACGTGGTTAACACCAAATAATGTTTAACAAACAATTATAATACTAATATGTTTCTATAAACACATGTAAAAATAAAATATCAATGTATATACATAAGAAAATAATTTAGTAATTCTCATGACTTGCAATAATAGATTATAAAGTTGATAAATATATAATAGATTATAAAGCTGATAAATATATAATAAATAATGAAACTTGCAATTGAAAATAGAGATTTGGATCACAAAATAAAATTAGGATATAGTGGATCTTTTTTAAAAGGGAGATATCACAAGCTAGTATCAAAATATAATGGTATGTGTAGCTTGGATGGTTGTGAAAAATGATTGTTATCCTCCCCACCTCGGTTCAATTCCCATAATGACATGAATAAAAAGCTCAAAATGAATATGTTGTAATGGCTTTGAACCTAAATATATTAAAAATTTATCTTTAATTCAAAATTAAATAACAAAACAACTGCTATTTTCAAGAAAAAAAAATAGTATCAAAACTTCATTCTTATTTTTTTCCACAAAATTATTATTCAATCTTAATAAAAACGTACACATTCTGTGAAATTATGTGATAAGTTCTTTCATAAGTAATGCCATGAGGCATTTGGTAAAATTAATGCAGCAGATTGCATACGGTTTAGTTTTGTGCTTTGTAAATGTAAAAATGAAGTGTTTAAAATGTACTTTTAATGTAAAAATGGATTCGGTTGAAACCCTGAATCATTCGAATTATACAGATTTAACTGCAGATCTTATACTCGCCAAATTTAAACAAACAAACACAGAAAACAAAACAAAGAGGTAACACATTGCCTACGGCGTGAAGAGCATGGAACAAAGGGAATACTAATAGTGAATCGCCAGGTAGCTAGACTGGCTAAACTGGTTAAAAGCACGACAACAATCTTCAAACGGACAACATAATAATAAAACAAGGCGGAGGATGACATCAATCTAAATATAGCCTTCTATCCTCCTGGAAGGGCTTCCCCTATTTGGCAGCAGGTGGTGTTGTAAATTTGACTCTCATGGCGAACATAAATTCAAGCAGCCTTGCCGGATCCGGCATAACTTCTTTCACTCCATCGGCCTTACAGAATCGATCCATCCATGCGCTTAACAGCGGCATCTTCTCCACGTCTATTAAAACTGAATTAGTAGCCTTCTCGAGGGCTTTCACAAATGCTAGCATACCACCCAATGCGATATCAACAAAGCCGATCTCATCTCCTCCAAAATATGGTTTTCCCGAGAAGCGGAGGCTCGTTCGCAGAGCTTCCTCCAATACAAGAAAGTTTGCCACCGATTCTTCTACCGCTTTCTGTTGCTGCTCGCCCTGGCCCCTGAAAACTCCCCGAACGCATGGCACGAGCTGAGGCCACCCAAAAAGAGACGGATTTAAAAAATCGCGATTAAAACTTTCTAAAAGACAAATAGTGGCGATAAGGAAAGAAATGAGAGGTGATTATAGAGGCAAGTTATTACCTTATCGTCTACAAAGGCAGCCCAGAAGCGGGCAATGGCTCGGTCATATGGATCTTTGGGCATAAGACTGGGTGCCTTACTGTTCCATGCCTCCTCAATGTACTGCACAATAATCATCGATTCGCAAACCGGTTTCCCGTTGTGTAAGAGCACCGGAATCTTCTTGTGAACAGGGTTTGATTGCAGTAGCAGCTGGCTCTTATTTTGAATGTCCTCTTCGATGAACTCGTAATCGATCCCTTTAAGAGCAAGTGCTATGCGAACCCGTGCCACAAAGGGACTTTGAGCCATACCTAAGAGCTTAAGTTGCCCCTCTTCTCCACAAGCCTCCATCGTCACTGCTATCTTGCTGAATCGCTCTGAAATGTGTTTTTAAGTAATGTGCTTATCTGCCCTTATATAACAGCACAAAACTTGCATCCTAAGTCAGCAAGACTTAGTGTGCAAGGCAAACATAAAGTAGTATTTATTAATTAATTTTTAAAACATTGCATTCCATCATGTTTGAAAATCTGTAAAGATAGTCGTTCATTATTATTCATTATTATTTTAAAGTCTCCTCTGCTTCTGCCTTTGCACTTCGAAAGATTTATTAAGCAGAAAGGCTTACTCCTATTGATAATGGGCAGATTTAATAGGGGTTTAGTGATTAATAAGTTTTTTATGGACAAGATTGAATATGACTGGAGTTTACTTTTTTACATTTACCTAATCATATTTAAAAATTACTTTAATAACTAACTGATTGCCACGTAAGTCATTAACAGAAATTAAAATATTAACACCATATAAATGAAACCAAACAATTTATTTGTTAATCAATATTAAAATTTAATATATTCTTTTAAAGATTTGTTTCGTCTTATCAACCTTTCTACGTACACCAGTAGCTATTTAACTACTATACTAATATCTATTACCAGACAACCTTACTTGCCCTCCATTTCTTTAAATGTGCTGCCACTCATTTGTGCACGTTTCTCATAGGTGGATTATATAAATATATAGAGAGATTTAATTTTTAAAACATTATGCTCCGTTAAATATGGGTTTTTTTAAAAACATCACGCTCCATTAAATATGAAAATCTGTAAAGTCGATCAGAATATTATTATTTTAAACTGTTTCCATTGACTTCCCTCATACCAGACAACTTGACACATTTTCCACGACTTGATTTCGTTTGTAAGGACTTTTTTTGCATTTTTTCATTGACTATATATATATATATATACATGTTAACATATTATACTTCTATTTATTCATTAATATGAATTTTAATATTCATTACTTTTATTTATTTTTATTTTTTTTATATTATCAGCTTAAATTTATTTTAATTTTTGATTTATCTTCAATTTTAATTTCAGATTTAGAGGGATCAAATCCTTTGAAATGGAAACCGTTTTTCATGTTTTTAATATAATCTTGTTAATATCTAAAAACTTATTCTCTTTTAGCATGATTGATTTGGAGTTAAAATAAATTTAAGTTGGTTCTCTATATATATGTCATGTGTCAACTTCATGTTGAACACAAATTGAATTACACATCTACTCCATATTGAATAACACACCATTAAAATGATACAATTTCTTTCAAGCCCATAATAAGCTTTCCATCTCTCAATAATCGTTTTCTCAATGCTGTAAGGTTAATATAGATTCCAATATATTAATATGAAGTCAGTTCCTCCAAGTTTTTGTTGTCATATATGAGAGTATCATAAGTGATCTTATTGTATTTAATAATCATGACCTTAGTATTGTCAGTATTTACAGTCATACCCATATTGAAGCAAAAATCCTTGAGCATTCTTATTTTCTTTCCAAGATCGTGGGGACTCCTTGCCATAAGAATGATATCATCGACATATAGGAGAATATTGATGAATATACCAGTGAGAGAAGGGTCGACACAACTTGCATCTTCCAAGAAATCTTCTAACTTGTCAATGTGATTCGGATTATTTTCGGCACGAAATGAGAGCGGAGATATAATAAAGAAATGCACAGAGATATCGCAGATATCCAATAATATCACATAAATGTATCAGAGATGCAACCATAAACACAGAGATACAATAATACACTATTTCTATTAATGGAAGAAATGTACAGAGACTGTAAAAATATAGAGTGAAAGACTCGCTAGAATGGTGACAACTTATCTCTGAAAAGAGATGTGATGGTTACTCGCATTCGCAAGAAGATGACTACAATGAGGCTCTGAAGGCCTTTTTACAATAAACATGAGTGTCAAAAACCCTAGACATACAAAAATCTAACCCTAGGATATGAAGCGTCAAAAGTCATGTGGGTCTCATTTGGGTAAGTCAGTACATCAACTTCCCAGGGTTGTAAATTTTGCATATGATCTCCGCTTTAGATGCACGATAGCCCGTTGGAAAGATCTATCCAAGAACTACAACTATTGATGAAAATCTCATGATGAAAATTTTCGACCGGTAGATACCCAAAAAGCGTCGTTTAGGGCCTCAAAACAGCTCTGAAATTTCACGACTCGAAAAACTATGAAAAATAGTAAATTACCAAAATTGTCAAAACAATGTTTTGAGCCAGTTGGAAAAGGTGAGTGGACACTGATATCCACATGAATCAGTCCTCCCTCCTTAAGAAGAAATTCTCTCCATTGCGTTGAGTGCTCGGGGGAGAGGGAAAAGCGTTTGTTGAATCTACATCTTGATGAGCTGCTTGCCTTGTTGGGGAAGTTGCGCTACTTAGCTTGTTGATGGTTGTCACAAACATGTGGCTAGAAGGGTTGGACCTTTTTAACCAGTCTAGCTACATGAGGTGCATGTGTGTATAAGGAATATTTACACTTTGCTACAATCTTGTCGACCTGCTTTTTGTTGGATAGAAGGTGCTTGGGCTGAGGCTGTAGTGGTTGCAGTACCCTTTTGTTCACCTTTTGAACATATTGTGAAGAAGTTGATTTTTGTAGTATGAGATACTACCTTGCAGAACTATTTAGGTGGAACAATAATCAAAACTACCTCTGGTATTCTGTAGAGATGACCCCCCAGAGAAATAATGACACTACGAGGTTGAGACTCATAAACAACATGGTGCTTCCACATTTATGAATTATAGATATAAATATAATTTTAACGATAATATTAATAGTGACAACCAAATTAAATACATCTTAATTTCAATAGTATAATGACTAAATCCACTTGCACATGTCTCTAAAGAAGCCATGGAATTATATTATAATTAAGAAGATTGATGCCATGTAAACAAATTATGTTGATCTCCCTAATTTTTGAAACATTCTTTAATGTGGAAAGTTGTGATAGAAGTATTTATGAAGAAGCATATAAATCATCATTTAAAAGGAGGACAGGTTGGAGAGAAACACATCAACCAATGCATTTATGGAGCTGATTTGGACTACACAAATGAGAGTGCACCTTTTTGAATTTGCAATTTTATGAAAATAAATGTAATTAATGATTGGAGGTTGAGGCCATCCCCAAAGGTCCTCTTAGATCAGTATCACTTTAATATAAAGGATGTATTGTACATAGGTTGTGCATAAACTCTTATCTTATTTGTAAATGATATTAATTCCATAGTCCTTAGTAGATGGATGCATTAAATCCTAATAGGATAGCATTAGGTTGTCAGGGGGAAATGATCGATGAATCACCCCTTGTATATATATTTGTATCTTATGCCCAAAGAAGGTTGTTGTTCCTCATTTATGAAAGTTGGTTGCTCATTTCGTAATAGTTGTTATTAAGAGAGAGAGAGAGAGAGAGAGTTGTTGTTGAGAGCCAAGGAGCATTGTATAAGTTGTTGAAGGAGCAATGGAGGATTGTCTGTACCTATGTACATTATCAGTTGAATGAATAGAACAAAGAACCTTTAAATCGAAATACGTCTCAGGAAGCTAGATAAGATATTAATAATTAAGTTCAATTTTGGTATATTGTTACCTATCCAGCGAGAGGTAGATATTTTGGACAACACTTCTCTAGACAAGGATTTCTTATGGGCCTTGGCCATAGAAAGAAAGGTGTCTCCTCGCATCTGATTCCTAACAAATCTCACCTCAAGTGATAATCTGACACCTTCCCACCCGCAGTCTTACCACTCTTCTTCCTTGACACCCAAAACATTGGTTGGGTGTACCTTTCACAAGACCAACTCCCACAATTTTGTGGACTGTCGATCCCTTAAAAATATCCACACCAATAAGACCTTGCTTGCAGAAGTCAATCCTATGTATTTTAATGAACTTCCAGAGACCATTTCTATCGACAACCCCACCGAAACCGACCCTTCCCTCATTCTCATGACTACACCAAAACTAGGTCGCCCTAACGTTCCCTTATTTACTAACAACTGCCAAATTAAAAATTAACTCGCAACTCTCATTCTGGACAATGGCAGTCAAAAGAATCTAGTCTCCCAAGACTTAGTCCAACATCTACAACTCCCCACCACCCCACACCCTGATCCATATTAGATTGGTTGCATATAGAAGGGCGGTCCTCACATCACTATTCCTCAGTGTTACACTAATGCAAGATCATCGCTCCACCTTAGTAGCGCACCAACTAGCCATCACTTCCACATGCATTTAAGAAGGGTAGAGGCACCAACCCTCTCATTTTCGCCTCAGTTTTAAATTTTAAAAATGTAATTAATGTTGTTAAATGTTGTAAGGATGGAAGAACTTAGATGATGCCTTTGTGCAGGCTGCAAATAAGGTCATCTTAAATGGATGATAGTAGGTTGATCTAGATCCAATACAGACTAGATGTTCATTCAATGTAATTGCCTCAGTAGTTAGGCGTTGTAAATGGTGATTAGACACCACTACTATATCTTGGAGGGAAAGGCTCGAGGAGCCCCTCTTTTGTGAAATTTCATTGTATCGAAATTCATTAGAATTAGAGTTAGAATGAAAAGAGGATGAGCGATTAGAGAGCTCATGAGAGGAGAGAAGAGCCGAGACTTTGTCGCACTCCAAGCCCGCACATATTGTAATTAACATTTTGTTATTAATAAAAAATAACAAATTTCATTGTCCATGAATTTATGTGTGATGTATGTTTGTTTATGAATGTTATGTGTGCTTATGATATGTTGTTAGATGCATGGATGTATTCCCTTTGTAGGAATTAGATATAATTCTCTAACGTTGTGAGTTTTGTTAAGTTTTTATGTGTTCTTTAGGCTATGCAAGGATCACACAATAGGGTATTGGAAACTCTGTAACCGATGCAAGGAGTGCGCATATCAACTCTTTCGAGTCAGAGAATAAAATTTTGTGAGGGCACACTAGAACATTTATAAACTCAGGGAGGAGCCTCAAGTTTTTTGAACACCTTGGAGGAGAGACTATTCAGAGGAAGAAAAAAGAGACAAAGTTGTTGACTACTCTACATATCTCTTCAAGGAGGGCATTGAGTAGGTGAAATTGTGCACAGGTGAACTCTCTTTTGCGTTCTAAGAAGAGGAGTGTCATAGGGGGACACTCACAATTTTTTTGAATAATCTATAAGATCAACAAGGAGTTTTTGAGCATAAGTTTCCAAGAGGGCCCCATACATCCCTTCGAGGAACAAAAGGGATAGGGACCTTTGAGGTTCGAGCAATTGAAGCTCAAGGTGAGACAGAGTTGTTGAACACTCTGGAGGAAGACCTGTGCAAGGAGTGCACTAGGCCAACACTTAGAAAAGTCTTGCATGAAGCTGTTTGAATGACTTCATTGAGTGCAAAGGAGATTGCGAAGGTCTAAACTTGTTTCAAGTCCAGAAGCTCAGGAGGGTGAGTGTTAAGTGCCAGGAGGGTGAAAGAAATCCCTTTGAAGGACATAGAAGGGTCAAGACCCTTAGGAGACTGAGTAAGCCCAAAATATCAGAAGAGAAAGTGCAAGTGTGCACAGGGATTCTGCAAGCTGAGAAGATGCCAAGGACCCTTACAGGTTCCAATTTATGTAGATGAAGCAAAGAGTGTGCGCAGGTGAACTTATTTCAAGTTCAAGCTTAGGAGGAAGACTCGTGCAAAGATGTGCACTAGGCCAATGAGTATATAAGATTTGAAGAGGTCTAAGAATTTTAGACAGGAACACACCAGGAGCATGCCAGAGGTAAAGTGCTCCAACTTTACAGAAGCTCAGGAGGGAGAGCACAAGTCGAGACCCAACAGTCAGGATCTCAAGAGAAATCTTAAAGGTCGCATCCTTTGACACTTAAAATTTCTTCCAATTCAGGATAAATCTAGAATCTCAAGAGGAGGAACGACAACAACCATCAGATCAACTACATGAGGATATCTGGACGGTTGAATTCTACATCCAGACAACCAAAGAAGTGCACAAAGCAGAAAGATAAATCCCATACATAGGATCTGAGCGTGAAGGACCAACAATTGATGGATCCAGGTAAGTGCACATAATTTAATTATTTTTAAAGTGTATAGGAGAATGGGATAGCCGAAGACTCAGAGTCCCAAAGTGGATCGATAACTTTCATCATCCAGGAGGAGACAACTAGTGGAATATCAAAGAAGAGTTTGGGAGGAAGAGCTTCAGAGAAAATGCATGGAGAAAACACCGTTTTCTACCAAAGTCGCGAAGAGCAAAGTCATCCTGGCCATTGGTTCTAAGAAGGGCACATGGCAGAGATCCATAGACTTCGAAGGAATATTCCTTCAGAGGAAAGGTAAGGTGGAGTAACCCAAATATCCCGAGGGCTCGAAGGCTGGAGTTGATCTCAACTATTAGTTGAGAGGGATACATGGTGTTATATCCAAAGTTCTGTAGGTATAGCCCTCCGGAAGAATTGGGGTGAGTGTGAGCCAAGAAATCCCAAAGAGGCGAGAGCCAAAATAGATCAGAGTCATTTATTTGAGAGGGGATAGACTATTGATCCTGTCATGGATTCGGCACTCTACAAGTTCGTTGATTTGGAGGTCTTGTGGAGAGTGCATGCAGATTCAGCTGAAGCCTGAATTTTGAAGAAAGAGATTGAGTCGTCAATATCTAAGAGGAACAAGGATCGTTGATCCTGTTTCCATGGTTTTGGAGGGTTGCGACTTCAGAAGGATTGGCCACAGCATAGAGTGGAAACACCCAGAGCCCGAAGCTTCGAAACGCCCTTTGGAAAGGCACCTGATCATAGTCTGAGGTCATATGTAAAGTAGTTTGGGGTTCCAACGAGGGCCCGAAGAGATGATCTAGCTCAAGAATTTGTGATGCAGGAGCATCGCCAACTCATCAAGGGGCACCGCCCAAGACAAGCGAGCCATCATGAAAGACAACGAATAGATGGACAAGGCCAGCCAAAACATTTTGTATTTTCATATTAACATGATGTGCCAATATATAAATGAACCATTTATGAAAAGCGCCTTTGTATATTATAGCAGACCTTGAGCCTTTAAGCTCTCGTCCTTAGGTAGATGAGGCATTTAATAGATTTAATGTAGGTAGATAGGATTTTATTTCTAGATTAGACAGTTTTAGAGTTCGAGAGAGGGAAAACGGATATAGACACCCTCACTTGTGTATTGTAACATTCATCTAGAATCAAGCATTAAGAAGGAAGAGTAAGCAGAGAATTTGTATGCAGAACCCCCATGTACAGATTTGAATTAATAGAAGAGAGTCTGTGATTCAATTTCATTGCTGGTGTTGTTTCTCTGTGTATGTTGTTCATGTGCTCATGAATGTTTTCTTTATGGTCATGCATTTGCTTTGAATATGCTATGTATGTAATTTCAGGGTTTCAAACTGAAGTCTGAGAGAGAGAGAAGAGAATAAGTTTCAATTGTTTCTCAGTCTGAGCCAGGAGATTCCTGCATAGAGTGCAGTTGAATTCATTCGCATAGAGTGCGTTGATGAGGGCTCGATAGTTAAACACTTATTCTCATTCTCCCAGAAAATTATAGGGTTGTTGTGGAAGTCGTGCAAAGAGCATACAGGCGGAATTAAAAGTCTCATTTGTTAATCTGAGTAAAAGAAGGCAGAGACTACTGTTGCCAGAAGTGCACAGAGTCTGAAAGACTCAACACTTTGGGAGTTATTGAAGGTCGAACACGAAGAATGTACGTAAAGTCTCTGAAGGAATCAGAGTTGACAAGCTCAGGAGGGATTGTTCCTTCGTGATACCATGGAGGAGAATTCAGGAGACGGTTCAAAGAAAGTTCGAGCAGGAAGGAGCTTTAGATCGGGAGGAGCCCTTGAAGGGGAGGAATCAATGGTCAGGATTCGCAGAGGAGCCTTTCGAAATCCTGCTAGTCGTTAGATCTTGCGGAGATGCGCACGAGTTAAACTTAAGCGTGCTGAGGAGGAGCCAAGAGCCATCGGGATTCGGCTCATCGGGGAATCAGGGTTTGCGAAGACAGGAGTTTTTTGCCTGCTGAAATCGCGATTAGCAAATTTCTGACGCGAGCAGAACCATTGATCCGAGACAAAGGGAGCCGTTGGATCTGTACGTGACCTCACGTATCGGTAATCGTGAGTTGAAGACCCAAGCTGGCGTAGAAAATATCGCGATACCGCGAGAGGCGATATCTCGATAGGTTTGGAACAGTCGATTGTGTGGGACGTGTGTCAGGAGATCCTGAGGAGTCGGGGATCAGAGAATCGGGGTTCTCAATGACCGAGAACACTTGCCTGTTGGATTCGCGATCCGCGATATCTTGATGGTGATGGGGCAGTGTGGGACCACAGGTGTTGGTGGAGTACAGGTGGCATCATATCGGAAATCGGGGAAAAGAAATTCCCGAGTCCATCGACATCAAGACTCGCGATCTCGCGAGTTCTGAATTTCCGATAGAAGGGCAGAAGGTGGAAAGGTCAAATCCATACATGAATCGGGAGATTGGCCCATCGGGGTTTGGAGTTCTGGAATTCGAGTTGTTGACATCACAAGTAGTGAATTCCCGATAGAGGAAGTTCTGACAGAAAGGGGGGAGAAAGTCAGTGATTGACCCGTATCAGGATTTGGGGAATCATAAGGCATAAGGCATGTGACTACAGAATTCGCGAAATCGCAAATTTTGATTTCCCGATTGGTAAGGGAGAGCAGTAAAGAGTTGTTGTGGGTAAAGAATTTTTGACAGGGAGTTAGAGGAACATTTACACTCTTCGGGCCAAAGTCAGAGAAGGTCCTGGTGATCACGGACGTGCCCTGGGTGACGTCTGCACCAAGTGGTATCAGAGCAAGGAGTTTACTCTTTGTTTTCTACAACAGGGAGAGAGAATAATTCACCATGCCGCCCAGAAGGGAGAGACAATCACCCGACCCAGAAGATAGGGAGGTGAGAAGAAGAGGTAGGCTGGCAGGGAATCCAGAAATGGAAAGACAGACATGAGATATCAGAGCGAGACTCGAAGAGATGGAAACAGCTCAGAGATGCACAGTTGGTGCAGGGGATCTTAGTGATTCCGACAATGAGGCTGAAGCTGAACCACAAGGAGAAGTTGCAGCTGAAGATGCAACCAATGAGAGATTGATAAAAGCTATCACCCGGATGAGTTCTAATACCAAAATGGATATTCCAGTCTATGAAGGGATCCTGGATGCAGAAGAGTTGTTGGACTGGATCAGGGCTCTGGACACCTACTTCGATTATGAATATATCGAAGAGGATAAAAAGGTAAGGCATGCTGTTACCAAGTTGAAAGGACATGCAACATTATGGTGGGACGAGCTACAGGCAGATAGACGTTCCAAGGGTAAACAGAAAATCAAAAGCTGGGATCGAATGATTGCTAAGATGAAGGCAAAATTCATCCCAAGGGATTATCAGATCACACTGTTTAGGCGAATGCAGAACCTGAAACAGAAGTTGATGACAGTGAAGGAATACACCGAAGAGTTTTACAAGCTCAATATCCGAGCAGGTCATCGAGAGAGCGATGATGAGAAGGTTTCTAGATACCTGAATGGGTTGAGATACGACATTCAGGATGAATTAAGCATGACAACCATAAGAATGGTTGAGGATGCTTATCAGGTGGCTCTGAAAGCCGAGGAGAAGCTGAGCCGTAAACAAGGTCAGGGAGGGCGAGGCAGAAGTCAGCCTAGAAGCAAGGCAGTTGCCTAGGAGAAATATCAGAAGCCCAAGGAGGAATGGTAGAAACCTCAGGGTAAGATTGAGAGAGGTGGAACCTCACAGCAAAGACAGCAATATGCTGAGCCAAGGAGACAACATAGTGAACAGAGAGGGGACTATGCTGATGCAAACACTTTTCCTCATACCAAAGGAAGAGGAAGAGGCCAAGGTGGAGTAATCACATGCTTCACGTGTGGAAAGGATGGGCACAAGGCAGTTGACTGTCCAGATAGGAAAAAGGACAGAGGAGAAGCTCACATCGTCGAGGCATAGAGGCGAGCTGCTGAAGCAGAAGGTGCAGAAAGAGAAAGCTCACTTTTGATGCGAAAGGTCCTTTTGACACCCGAGAAAGAGGTGCGGGAAAGTTCAGCTCAAAGGACCAGACTGTTCAGGACAGCCTACAAAACCAAGGATAGGAAATGCAAGGTTATTGTGGATAGCAGAAGCGCCGATAATCTCGTTTCAACCGAGATGGTGGAAAAGTTGGAGTTGGAAACGACTGATCACTCGAGTCCATACAAAGTCTCATGGCTACAGAAGGGACATTAGGTGAGTGTTACTAAACAATGTTTGGTTGACATCAAGATAGGAGGATATAATGATAAAATTCTCTGTGATGTTATCCCCATGGATGTATGTCATTTGTTACTGGGTAGACTATGGCAATATGACCGAAATGTGGTTCATGATGGGAGGATGAACACATATACTTTAGAGAAGGATGGGAGGACACACAGATTGCTTCCGATAAAGGATAAGGAAGTGAAACCGGAAGTAAGCAACATGATACTTCTCATGAGTGGGAAGGAACTTCTCACAGAGATGGAGAAGAAGGAAGATCCACAATTCTTTGTGGTCAGGAAACCGAGAGTTGTCCTGACTAGCACAAGAGTGGATGACTTACCAGTTGAGATTTAGGAACTGCTGGAAGAGTTCGCTGACATCATAGTGGATGAACTACCTCGTTCGTTGCCACTGATGAGGAGTGTGAGTCATCACATTGATCTCATACCAGGAGCCAGTTTGCCGAACAAGGCAGTGTACAGATTGATGCTACAGGAAAATGACGAAGTCAAGAACCAGGTTCAGGATTTGTTGGACAAAGGACTGGTTAGGGAAAGTTTAAGTCTGTGTGTTGTTCCAATAGTGCTCAGTCCGAAGAAGGATGGAGTCTGGAGAATGTGCACCAACTCCAGAGCGATCAACAAAATTACCATCAGGTACAGATGCCCACCACCGAGAATGGATGATCTGATGGATTGCCTTAGTGGGGCAAATTACTTTTCAAATATTGATCTAAAGAGTGGATATCACTAGATTTGCATGAGGGAAGGTGATGAATGGAAAACAACATTCAAGACAAATGAAGGTTTGTACGAATGGCTGGTCATGCCGTTTGGTTTGACAAACGCGCCGAGCACATTCATGAGACTGATGAATGAAGTCGTAAGGGGATTCATCGAGAAGTTTGTAGTCGTATATCTGGATGATATATTAATCTACAGTAGACGAAGGGTGAACATTTGAAACATTTGGCCATTGTGATGAGGAAGCTACAGCAGGAGAAGCTGTTGATTAATATGAAGAAATCTTCGTTTATGAAGACAAAGCTCATTTACTTGGGGTTCATCATTTCGACGAATGAGTTGAAAATGGATCCGAGTAAAGTGGAAGTGATAAAGAATTGGCCATCACCGAGAAATGTTTTTGAGGTGAGGAGTTTTCACGGATTGGCTAGTTTCTACAGAAAGTTCATTAGAAATTTCAGTGGGATTAGCGCAGCAATGATGGACACAGTGAAAAAGTGACATAAGTCTTTTCATTGGACAGTAGAGGCTGAGAAGAGCTTCAATTTGTTGAAGAGGAAGATAACGGAACGACCAGTGTTGGTGTTGCCGGACTTCAAGAAGACATTTCAAGTGAAATGTGATGCAAGCGGATATGCCATGTGAGCGGTCTTAAGCCAGGAGGACAGGCCAGTTGCCTATTTCAGTGAGAAGCTGGATGAAGCAAAGTTGAAATACTCCACGTATGATAAAGAATTTTATGCCATCATACAAGCATTGAAGAAGTGGAGGCATTACTTGATCCCAAAAGAGTTTGTATTGTACAGCGATAATCATGCATTGCAGTTTGTTAGTCAACATGAGAAGTTGAATCAGAAACATGCAAAATGGGTAGAGTACATGCAGAATTTCACGTTTATGATCAAACACATTTTGGGCACTGCTAACAAAGTGGCTGATGCTTTGAGTAGGAAATGCTTGTTGCTGTAGGAATTTAGAGTCAAAACATTGGGTTTTGAAAACCTGAAGGACATGTACACAGGAGATGCAGACTTCGGAGAAGCATATGAAGCAGTTGAGAGTCCCGTTCTTAGAGATCGGAGCCCATGGATAGATTACATGATCTAGGAGGGATTGTTGTTCAGAGGCAATCAACTGTGTATTCCCATTTTCTCCATGAGGGAGAACTTGGTGAAGGAAAAACATAGCGAAGTCTTAGCAGGGAATTTTGGCCACGACAAAACATTCGCAAAGCTGAGCGAATCATATTTTTGGCTAGGCATGCGAGCGGATGTCAAACGATTTGTTGACAGATACAGGATTTGTCAACACTCAAAGGGGAGGAAACAGAATGCAGGTTTTTATCAGTCATTGTCCATACTCGAGAGGCCATGGGAGGCGATCAGCATGGATTTTGTATTAGCTTTGCCGAGGATGCAGAGAGGTGTTGATTCCATCTTTGTGGTGGTATACAGTTTTTCGAAGATGGCACATTTTATTCTGTGTCAGAAGACCAGCGATGCGACGCACATCGCAAACTTGTTTTTCAAAGAGGTTTTTAGACTTCATGGATTGTCGAGAAGCATAGTCTCAGACAAGGACACTAAATTCATAGGCAATTTTTGGAGGATGCTATGGAAGAAGCTGGGAACTAACTTGGCGTTTAGTTCAGCTTATCATCTTCAAACATACAGACAGACGAAAGTTGTAAACAGAAGTCTGGGAGATTTGTTGAGGAGCTTGGTGACAAAGCACCACAATAGCTGGGACAACATATTGCCACAGGCAGAGTTTGCATATAATGATTCACTGAATTGGAGTACAGGAAAAATCCCATTTCAGATTGTGTATGGGACACAACCGAGGGGAGTTTATGAACTCAGGGAGTCAGAACCGACTGTGACTAGCAGTGCGAGCACAGAAGAATTCGCTGAGGCGATGAAGGAACTTCACAGCAAGGTGAAGCAGAGACTGCAAGATTCAAATCAGGAGTACAAGCGCAAAGCCGATCAACGGAAGAGACAACTTCAGTTTGAAGTTGGTGATCTTGTTCTGGAACACTTGAGGAAGGATAGGTTCCCAAGAGGAACATATAAAAAACTAAAAGTGAAGAAAATTGGGCCATGTAGGGTCCTAAAGAAATTCGGAGAGAACGCTTATGAAATTGAGTTGTCGGACGGCATCGGGATATCTTCGATATTTAATGTTTCAGATTTATACTCATATAGGGATGGAGAAGTAGAAATTGGAACTGAGGAACTAGTGGTCCAGTGGTAGAAGCAATTACCAGTTACAGAGAAGCCACAGATGGAGTGCATACTAGACAAGCGAGTAGGAAAGAAGACCAGGCGAAAGCAGTATTTTGAGTACCTGGTCAAGTGGAAGAATCACACAGTAGAAGATGCTAACTGGGAAAGCGAAGCAGAGATACAGAAGCATGGGTAAACCGTGTAGGAGCTCATGGACAAGAGCCCATGAAAATTTTCAAGCCGAGGAGTATGATGCAGGAGCATTGCCAACTCAACAAGGGGCACCACCCAAGACAAGCGAGCCAGCATGAAAGACAACGAACAACCGGACAAGGCCAACCGAAACTTTTTGTATTTTCATATTAAGATGATGCGCCAATATATAAATGAACCATTTATGAAAAGAGCCTTTGTATATTATAGCTGAACTTGAGCCTTTAAGCTCTTGTCCTTAGGTAGATGAGGCATTTAATAGATTTAATGCAGGTAGATAGGATTTTATTTCTAGATTAGACAGTTTTAGAGTTCGAGAGAGGGAAAACGGATATAGACACCCTCACTTGTGTATTGTAACATTCATCCAGAATCAAGCATTCAGAAGGAAGAGTAAGCAGAGAATTTGTATGCAGAACCCCCATGTATAGATTTGAATTAATAGAAGAGAGTTTGTGATTCAATTTCATGGCTGGTGTTGTTTCTCTGTGTATGTTGTTTATGTGCTCATGAATGTTTGCTTTCTAGTCATGCATTTGCTTTGAATATGTTGTGTATGTGATTTCAGGGTTTCAAACTGAAGTTTGAGAGAGAGAGAAGAGAACAAGTTTCAATTGTTTCTCTGTTTGAGCCAGGAGATTCCTTCATAGAGTGCAGTGGAATTCATCCGCATAGAGTGCGTTGATGAGGGCTCGATAGTTAAACACTTATTCTCATTCTCCCAGAAAATTATAGGGTTGTTGTGGAAGCCGTGCGAAGAGCGTACAGGTGGAATTAAAAGTCTCAGTTGTTAATCTGAGTAAACGAAGGCAGAGACTACTGTTGCCAGAAGTGCACAGAGTCTGAAAGACTCAACACTTTGGGAGTTGTTGAAGGTCGAACACGAAGAATGTACGTAAAGTCTCTGAAGGAATCAGAGTTGCCAAGCTCAGGAGGGATAGTTCCTTCATGATACCGTGGAGGAGAATTCAAGAGACGGTTCGAAGAAATTTCGAGCAGGAAGGAGATTTAGATCGGGAGGAGCCCTTGAAGGGGAGGAATCAACGGTCAGGATTCGTAGAGGAGCCTTGCGAAATCCTGCTAGCCGTTAGATCTTGAGGAGATGTGCACGGGTTAAACTTCAGCGTGCTGAGGAGGAGCCAAGAGCCATCGGGATTCGACTCATCGGGGAATCGGGGTTTGTGAAGACAGGAGTTTTGTGCCTGCTGAAATCATGATTAGTGAATTTTTGACGCGAGCAGAACCGTTGATCTGAGACAAAGGGAGCCGTTGGATCTGTACGTGACCTCGCGTATCGGTAATCGTGAGTTGAAGACCCAAGCTGGCGTAGCAAATATCGCGATACCGCGAGCTGCGATATCCCGATAGGTTCAGAATCGTCGATCGTGTGGGACGCATGTCAAGAGATCCCGAGGAGTCTGGGATCGGAGAATCGGGGTTCTCAACGACCGAGAACACTTTCCTGTTGGATTCGCGATCCGCGATATCCCGACGGTGATGGGGCAGTGTGGGACCACATGTGCTGGTGGAGTACAGGTGGCATCATATCGGGAATTGGGGAAAATCAAGTCCCGAGTCCATCGACATCAGGACTCGCGATATTGTGAGTTCCAAATTTCCGATAGAAGGGAAGAAGGTGGAAAGGTCAAATCCACACGTGAGTCGGGAGATCGGCGCATCGGGGTTCGGAGTTCTGGAATTCGAGTTGTTGACATCGCAAGTAGAAAATTCCCGATAGAGGAAGTTCAGACAGAAAGGGGGGAGAAAGACAGCGATTGACCCGTATCAAGATTTGGGGAATCGTAGGGCATAAGGCGTGTGACTACAGAATTCGTGAAATCGCGAATTCTGATTTCCCGTTTGGTAAGGGAGATCAGTAAAGATTTGTTGTGGGTAAAGAATTTTTGACAGTGATCAGGGGATCAAATTTTTCTCAATTTTCAAAGTGCTCAGAATGTGATGAAAACAGTTCCATTGGGTCCGTCTCGTTTTCCTGATTCCGGCAGTATATTTACTTTCGCAAACGGAGTCCATATGGAGAAGATATCGCGATTTGACTGCCAAGTCAAACAAGGAAAAATTTGGGATGCTGACTGTGCCTGTCCGTACGGCCACGTGGAGGGCCGTACCATCATGATGACGTGGTGTATTGATGATGTGGCACATTTTGGTTGGATGTTCATTGACCAGTAATATGTTGACACGTGTCCGATTTGAGGTGAATAATAAGGAGACACGTGGCCCAATCCTTGGGCGCCACATGTCCCCCTCATAGTTTGGTTATATGTAAAAGTTTTTTGGAGTCCGCGGGGTTCGACCCGCGGACCTCCCCCATTACAAAGCCTTGACACATATCTGCTAGCCAACATTCCCACACATGTTCCTTGTTACATAACCCAACGCATATATATTTGAATTGGAATATTGTAATAGTTGGAAAGGGGGGCGGGTCGGGGCTAAGCCTCGACCCGTGGACATATCGATGGACATACGACCGCATATGTTGTGGCCCGAACTATTGGCGTGTTATATATATATTACATTGCAATGTATTGCAATGTATTACATTGCATATACATTGAAATATGTTAAACCATTGTATTAAAAATTACGCGCAGGAAAGTTATAACCGTTGGTTAATGCGTGTGGTTTGACCGGTGTATTAACCGCGCGCGGGAGTTATACCGTTTGAACGGTTAAACCATTTTTGCGCCCAACCTTTGGTCCCATGGGCCATATGACCCAGTACCGAGGCGGTTAGGGGCTGGAGGCGCCCTAACCGTTCTACAGTTTGTACCGGTGCACGACTGCATACAGGTCTTGGTTTTTACGCCTTTAAGGAGTGTGTGTGCTAGGTTTGAAGCACAAGGGTGTGAATTGTAGAACCAAAGATAGCATAGTTGAAGGGGATAACTTCAAGGAGGCTATCTTCTTCATTTTTCGACCGTTTCAGGTGCCGAAAGAGCCTAGACATGGGTTTTGGGACGTTGCGAAGCCATTGGAGTAGTCAGTTTGTCAATTTGAGCACTGTAAGACATGTTTTTAAGCACTTTGAGCAATTTAATATAAAAGATCCATTTGGAGGCTGGACCAGGAGATGTAGCCCGGAGTGGGGTGAACTCCTTTATCAA
>ML784689.1:319047-351228 GCA_009831015.1 Picea engelmannii | reverse complement strand
GCTCTATAATGTTTTCTTTCTTAATACATTCAATAAATGATGGTAGTCTTCCAACATTTTTCCTCTTCAATGTTACCGAAAAACAAATGAATAAATATGATAATGAGTGTGTCCAACAAAAAGGAAACCAACTTTCACCTTTTGAAATATTCCCAATTCAACAAGCATGCTTAGATATCCAAACACAATTTGATTTTTATTTTTACGACTAGTGTTGTCCAACTGTAGATAGAGAACTTGAGGAATATTTCCATGCCAGTGAGTGAGCACATGATGAATTATGGTGATAGTCATATTTTCAACATTATGAATATTTGGAGCTGTGAATTAAACCCTTGGACACATTTTTACATTGAAAACCATATAACCAACCAAGTGAAACTAAATGAAATTATATTCCTGTAAATTGTTTGGTGTAGAAAAAAATGTGGTAGAAGTGTTTTCTTTTGGTCCATGCCATCAATTATCATACCTAAATATTTGTTTGGAGCATCATAACACTTTTCCAGTGTTTGTACATCTTTTTCATTTCACTTGATTGTTGATTCATATGTTCTTGAAGTTCTTTGACTATGGAATGTGCACATGACATAAAATGAAAATATTGATCATATGTTTTCATAGTTGATAACTATCCAATTAAAATAAAATATTAAATACATACCTCTTTATGCCCCTTCATATTTATCTCTTCTTGATTTAAGAGTAGCACGTATACTGCAAATCCCCATCCTTGATTGCTTAGGAATACATACATTGTTGAATTATTTCTTCCATATTCTTATAAAATATGCATATGTAATAAAATTACCATTTCCTTCAACACCTTCATCATATCCTTTGTACAAGTTGTAGATTTCCCTCCTTGAGAAATTATCTAGAGTATGTATTGTGTCTCTATCTGGCATACACTCTCCATGTTTGTAAAAGAAATCATGCATCCATGACAATGTACTGTTTGTCAATGGCTCACTCTCTTGCCCATGATGTACCTCAATAAAATGAAGGATCATTTTCCAACCTTGTCTGGATTCTTGATAAATGAAGATTACCAATTGAGTGAATTTTTTTGAAAGATTTTCTACAAAGTAAAATATTCCCAATGTGATAATCATATCATGTCTTGGTGGATATCATGCAACCCATCAAATACAAACTTTTCATAATCTTATTCATTGAAAAATATATCTTCCTTTTATTCAAGGCATACATGTATTCCATGCTTTTCAAACAATTATTTTGACAATATTCACTTGAAATCAATTCACTTATGGAAATTGATTTAGTGATAAATTATTTCCTAGACCTTGTATAACTAGAATGATTTGGATTGATATAAAAAGGTATAGTGTTGGTCCTAAACACAATGTTTATTTGCAATGTCTCCATTATTTCATCTTCCTCACTAGAAGGATTTTCCTCATCACTAGAAGGAATATCAAGCAAAACATTGTCAGGAGACTGAATAAGAGAATGTCGATCACCTTGATTTGTTGGAGTTGAATGATTGAGAACATGATCTGCATTCCTAGGTCCATCATATTCATTGATAATCTTGTTGATGAGAGGAATATCAAAATCACTATAAAAATGATTACCATCCTCACCAATATCATTTGATCTTACATGGAACTATTCACTTGAAGGAAAATCAACATCACCCATAAGACTATCAATGCCATTAAGATTCTCACTTGGAGAAAATTTTCCATCATCGTCATCGGTAAAATACTCATTTGGAGGAAAATCATCAACAACATTGTGTCCAACATTAACATAATTATCTTCACTTCTTTCAAAATCCCCACTTGAGGAAAAGTTTTCATCCTCCTCCTTAGTGCCTTGAAAATCACTAGTATCTTGAAAATCCTCACTTGGAGGAAAATCATCATCATCAACATTGTTGAATTTTAATTTCTCACTCGGGAAAGAGTGTCCATCAATGGCATAATCATATTCACTACTTTGAAATTCCCACTTGAGGGAAATTCTTCATCATCCTCATTATTGGCTTGAAAATACTCACTTGGAGGAAAATCTTGGTCATCCTCATTGTTGTAGGTGAATCCCCCTACGGACAATTGGATTCCCTCTTGGCCTCTAGACTCATAAGGCAAAGACAAAAAAGTGCTTAACATGGACACTGACTTCCTTTTAGATCTAATCAAGCCAATGAATGAAAGAGAAGGAGAAAGATATGTACCTTATTAGCAACGTTTGTCCTTGCAAATTACTGTAGCACACATTTTCTTGCTACCAAGGCTTAAACGCTCTTAAAAGATATCTATAACACCACTTTGTACATAACTCATACAGGTATTATATAATCCACATGCATTTAAACAAATAAACACATTCTACACAGAGTATTCATACGAGTTACTATGATAATTAACAATCAATAGCGTTTCATACTAATTCATATACACAGCGGAAATCATGATAACATAAGCAACAGAGTCATACAAAACATGATTAAAACATAATCAGATACTTATATTTTAACAGTGGTATAATCCACCAACCAAGTGCAGGCCTTCCACGAACCTCCCAGCCTTATAGACTGCACTGCTCATCAGTTCAGCAATGGGTCACCCCCAAGCTGGGACTAAGCTCCACCCTGAGACAAGGAATCCTAGGCTAGGTTGAGGTTACAGAGAAAACAACACACAACCACAGGAAGGGATTCTCTCCCAGGAACCACCCACACTCACTACCCACAGACCCTCATTCCCCACATGCCTGTTCCACCCTAGGAGTATACACCTTCTTTTTCACCTGGATAGTCCTTTGGCTACTAACCTCCCTTGCCTTGGGTTATAGCAACAGACAGGACCGGAAGTCTTCGAGCTCTATGGAAGCTACAGGGTGCCTTTTAGGAGTTCTCTCCTTCCTCTATACACTCTCTCACTTGGAGAGAATCGCTCATAGGCCAACAAACCTCCCACGCAATCCAGCACTGCGTGGCCACACAACCAATGGGAAAACATACATGGATTTTTCCACAAGCTCAGCAATGGCAAAATGGTTCAGGTTCATGACTTCGAGACAGAGCCTCCATGCACAGGTTCGCTCAGTCAGACAGAGGATGCACACGGATTTCCCAGACACCACATAGACCTTTCCGGTTCAAAGGGGGTATGAGGTTTTTCTCTAGAGGTTGGGTTCGTCGTACCGCTCAAAGGCCGTACGCACTCAGGCCGTCGGGTGGAATGGAGGAGATCCCCTCTCACGGCTCATCTTGGTCATTTTATTTGCATGCACCAGGGTTGACACTTGTCACCAATGGAACTGCATGCGTTCCACTAGCACGCGTTCCTCCCACCATTTGGAAAATCACATGTCCTTCCAAAAGGACTTAGGATAAAACATATAATGCACATGTTCTTTTGGAATAATAATAAAATATTATTCCCAGGCTTAAGCCCTCTAGGCTAAACACTTAGCCCCTTTTTCCCACCTTCCAGCCCCTAATTCCTTGCCCACTCTATGGATGCTTAGTCCCCCTTCATTCATTCATCGTGGTCGGTCTACACATGGTAGTGTTTATATTTTATTAATTGTTCTGCATGATTACATATACAACAGCAGGCTCCTGGCCTTCAACACTTAGGCTCCCTGGCCTAACAAACACATAAGCCACCAACGTATAAAAACTTGGCTCACTAGCCTATAAAACATAATTACAATTCCTTTCAGAACATAATTTACGACAGGGCTCGGCCTTGGGGACACTACAATCCCCCTCCCCTTATTTCTGTATTGTCCTCAGTGCAACTTACACTATCTCTGCAAGCCTTTCAAAATTTTCAAAAATATGTGGGTACTCTGCCTGCATAACTTCTTCATGCTCCCATGTTGCATCCTCAGGACCATACTAGGTCCACTAGACCTTTACAAGATCTATGGCTCGATTTCGAAGCTATTTTCTTTTCTTGTCCAATATGCGCACAGGATGCACTTGCAGGACACCTTCTTGTTCCACCTGAATCACATTCCAATCGATAACATGATTAGCATAAGGTACATATTTCTTAAGCAATGAAACATGAAACACATTATGTATAGTCATAGATGCAGGTAGTGCAAGCATGTATGCAACTGGACCAATCCTTTCCAGGATCTCAAATGGCCCACAAAATCTTGCTGCCAACTTGGCGCAACTTCCCAGCTTCAAGGAACTCCTGTTAGTTTTCACTTTCAGGAAAACATGGTCACCTACTTTGAATTCTCTATGGGTTCTATTATTGTCAGTGTAAATTTTCTGCCTATCTTGGGCAGCTTTCAGATTCCGTTTAATCCTTATCATTTGGTCTTCCATCTCTTTGAGCAGCTCAGGCCCAACTACTGCTCTGTCAGCTGGATTATCCCAGCTCACTGGAGTGTTGCACTTTCTTCCATAAAGTGCTTCAAATGGGCTCATCTTCAATGATGCATGATACCCATTATTGTAGGCGAATTCTACCAAATGTAGGTAGTCTTTCCACCTTGATGGTTTATCCATCACATACATTCTTAGTATGTCTTCTATTATCCTGTTCACCCTCTCTGTCTGACCATTAGACTCAGGATGATACATTGTACTAAAGTTCAGATTCCTTCTGAATCCTTTGAACAATCCTTTCCAAAAATTCAAGGTGAATTTCAAGTCCCTATCAGACACAATTGTCTTAGGAATTTCGTGCAAGCATGCAACTTCTTTTAAAAATATATCAGCAACGTCAGCTACCCTATGGGTGGTTTTTAGTGGAGTAAAATGGGCAGCTTTAGTAAGCTTGTCCACCACCACCATGATTGAATCATGCTGCTTGTTTGTTCTAGGTAGTTCGGTGATAAAATCCATTGTTACCATGTCCCATTTCCATTCAGGAATGGGTAAAGGCTACAGCAACCCTGCTGGGTGCCTATGCTTAGCCTTAACCTTCTGGCACTCCATACATCTGGCGATGTATTCAGCGATTTCCTTCTTTAGAACCGGCCAAAAATAATGGCTTTTGACTGCTGCCACAGTCTTCTAATATCCAGGATGTCCAGCATAAGCCACGTTATGCATTTCTTTTAGAATTGCCAGCTTCAATTCTTGGAAATTGGGTACATACACTCTGTTTTTATACAAAAGTAAGCCATCAATTCCCAAGGTGTAACTTTCCTTGGTCTGTGGTCTCTCACGCTGTTGTAGCCTTGCTACAAGACCTCTGTACTGCAAACCAACATTTGCAGCTTCCAAAATTCTATCTTTAATCTCAATCCTGTACATGCTAAAGGCTGTAGCATGTAATTCATGCATTTTTCTGCTGAGTGCATCACCCACCTTATTTTCTTTCCCTTTGATATGCTTGATATCAAAGTCATATTCGCACAGAAATTCCAGCCATCTAATTTGCCTGGCATTTAAAGTCGGTTGATCAAATAAATACTTCAGACCGTTATGGTATGTTGTCAACTCGAATCTCTTTCCCATGAGGTAATGTCTCCATTTCCTCAAGGCGTGGATGATTGCTTCCAACTCTAAACCATGAGTGGCATAATTCCTCTCATGCTCTTTCTGCTTTCGGGACTCATAACAAATTACAAATCCCTCTTGGCTGAGAACTCCTTCCATCCCCTCCTTACACGCATCGGTGCACAATACGTAATCCTTATTTGGATCTGCAATCTTTAGGATTGGAGCACTGGTTAGCAGCTGCTTCAATCACTGGAACCTGCTCTCACATTCTTCAGTCCACTGGAACTTCTTCTCCTTCCTTTACAAGGAAGTGATAGATTGAGCTATCCTTGAGAATCTGGCTATAAACCTTCTATAGTAGCCTGCCAAACCCATAAAAGATCTAACTTCCGCCACATTCCTAGGAACTGACCATTCTCGAATGGCCTCAACCTTTTCAGGATCCACAATGATCCCTTCCTTTGATAGAATGTTCCCCAAGTAATGAATCTTCCTTTGATAAAATGAGCACTTGCTTAGTTTTGCGTACAACTGGTGTTCTCTCAACACCTGCAGCACCATTCTCAGGTGTTTCTCATGATCTTTTTCTGTCTTGGAATACACCAAGATATCATCCAGGAAGACTATGACAAACTTGTCCAAATAATCTCTAAACACTCCATTCATTAAGCACATGAAAGCAGTAGGTGCATTTGTCAGTCCAAACGACACCACTGTGAATTCATAATGACCGTACCTTGTTCTAAAGGTGGTCTTGCTATTGTCCTCATCATTTATTCTCACTTGGTGATATCCAGGTGTGAGATCTATTTTTGAAAATATTTCCGCATCCTTCAACTGATCAAAAAGATCATCGATCCTTAGCAGATGATACTTGTTCTTGATAGTTACCTTATTCAACTGTCGAAAATCAATGCATAGCTTCAATGTCCCATCTTTCTTCTTCACGAATAGGACTGGGGCACCTCACGGTGACACGCTGGGGTGAATGTATCCCTTCTTTAGTAGCTCTTCGAGCTACAATTGTAACTCTTTCAGCTCTGGTGTACTCATTCTATAAGGAACCTTCAAAACTGGAGCTACTCCAGGCATCAAATTTATAGAAAAATCGATGTCCCTCTTTGGAGGTAGTCCAGGTACCTCCTGAAATACATCCTTGAACTCTTTGAGTACCTCGTGATCTTCCAGATTCGCGACTACATCTCAGGATGCTTCTTCCACTTGAGATGCAAATAATTGACAGCCTTTCTGGTAACATTTCTTCAGCTGCATGGCTGAGATTTCCCTAACAGCCATGGCTCTGGGAATTCCTTGGACTGTTACCTGATTTCCCTCTTCGTTCAGGCATGTAAACCTCTTGTTACAACAATCCAGAAGGGAATGGTGTCGGTCCAACCAGTCCATCCCAATTAAGCAATCGTATGATCCTAAAGGCAGAATGTTCAATTCAGCCTTAGTGCTCAATCCTTTCATGTCCACTGAACATGACTCCACCAATTCAGTGACCTTCCTCTTGGTTCCTATGGCCAACTTCACTAACCAAGACTTTTCATGTTTGCTTCTTGTTAATTCAAACTTACCACCACTCTAGGATCTATATAACTATGGCTAGCCCCTGAATCAATTAAAATAACAAGTGGTCGGTTGTTGATCGTACCTTCCACTTCTATCATGTGCGATTGAAATTCTACTTGTTTGTTGTCCAAGGCTCCATAGATCCTCGGCATTCTGCTTCCCATATCCTCCACTATTTTAGCTTGCTGAACAATATGGATAGTTCTCACTTTATCTTTTCTGTGGGGGCAGTCTTTGTACCTATGATTCCCTTTACAGACCCAACACTCCATAGGTGGAGGTCTTGACATCTGCTCACTCCCTTCAACTTTCCTACGCTCTCTAAAAGATGACTGTCCCCAAGGACTGCTCCTAAAAAAGGGAGGCATGTTTCCCTTCTGCCTCTGTTCTTTCTTAAACCTCTTCTAGTCATCCCAAGCCTTCCAAAAGGTAGGATTTTCTCTTTGTTGTTCGTATAAGAATTTCTCCCTTCTTATGGTTTCTTCCATGGTCTTAGGATTGTCATATTGAATCTTGTCACCAATGGAAGGTGGCAGTCCACTCAGATACCTCTAAATTTTGACAGCCTCGTCTTTGATGAATGGAACATACTTCAGTAGTTCTAGAAAACTTCGTTCATACTCATCAATGGTCATGCTTCCCAACTTGAGTTCGAAGAACTCCATCTTTCTGTCATAGTATATTTTGGTCAGGTATTTCTTCTCGAAATACCTCTTAAACTCCTTCCACGTGACCCCTTTCTCTCTAATGTGTTGCACCTGCACCAACTAATCCCACCACATGGATGCTTTTCCTTTCAACTGGTACATTGCAATTCTTCCTTCTGCATGGGCAGAATAATTCTGCAGTTGGAAGTATTTCTTCATACCCAACAACCATATTTCGACATCTTATTCCTTCTTATGTTCACCATCGAATGTAGGTAGTTTTATCTTGTTGATTTTCCCTTTCAATTCATTCCTTCCATATTTTTGATGTTTTCTGGTAGGAGACGATCTCGAACTACTGTGTGTTCCCCTACTAGAATGTCTTTGGGAGTGACTAAGATGTTGTCTACCACTCCTCAACCTCCTTTTCCTATTGGGAGTTTTGACGCTTCTTGATCTCCTTCTTCTCCTAGGGGTTCAGCGACTCTCCGTCTTACTTGAGTCTCTTCCCTTCTCAAGTTTCCTCTCTATTCTTTCCAGGCCCTTCAAAAATTTTAAGCTTAATACACCCTACTGATCCTTGACTTTCATGAGCTTTTGACTATCAACTCGGAGAGCTTGGGCCTCTCTTTGCAATTCTTCAATGATTTTCATTATGTGTCCTTACTTATCCTTCTCTTTTCCATGCCCATTGGAGTTCGATCCTTCCACTTCCACATTGAAATCCTTTCCTTCCTGTTCGTCTCCTGTTTCGGAGGCAATCTGCACCTTTTCCCATTCCATACTTGGCGTTGGTTAACTGGAGTCCTGACCCTCGTTGAACTCTGCACACGCACTGTGAAATTCAATTTAAAGTTTGTTAGGACATTAAAACTTCATGAACAATCCACAACATTTATACGCCAATACAAACAAGAACAAAAGACATTTCGATTCAAATAAGTTTTCTGAGCTCTCATTCGGCTCTGCAATTTTCGGGTTTTCGAAAATTTCATTTTCGACATTTTAGGATTTTTGGCCTTCAGTTTTTCAGTACCCAGGACTTCAGGTTTTCGACACCGAGGAGTTCATTTTGCAGTGACTCCCAACCTTTTATCATTTTAATTCCTGAATTCTGAAAATTCGGTTTCCTTATTCTCCGGGCCCACAACATAGTTGTCGTCCTTAAAATCCACTACGATTCTTCTGTCTTCATAGATTTCAATACTTCAGGACTTCGGGTTTCGGGGTTTCGGTCCACAGAGATTTCATACTTTATTTCCTTTCCAACCCCCGACTTCCGAAATTCTGATTTACTTTACCCTCCGGGCCCACATATCACAGTGGTCACCCACAACCACGATGGCATGTGGCACATTCATGAGGGTCCACATCACTTTTAACGACGTCATTGGGTCCCACCACTCTCTCCTTTCTTCTTGACCCACTGGAACATGGTACACATCCATGTGTCCACGTCCATTCCTAGTAAAATCCAACGGTCAGATCTTTCTTAGATCTACGGCGCAAATCCTTTTGGCATTTCGGGGTTTTGGGTATCGGAAGTTCATGCACCCCACATCTTGAACTTCTATCTGCTGAAATATTGAAATTCTGGTTTACTCCTCCACTGTATCGAATGGTATAATACCTTCCTACTATCTACAATGTAGATCATTTTGGCGTTTCGGGTTTCGGAGGTGTTCACCTCTCCTCACTTCCAATCTCCCAAAACGTCAATTTCTTCCTAGACAATTAACGTTTCAGATCTCTCTTAGATCGATGGTTATGATCCAATCATGAATTCACATTTCATGAATTCTCACGAACTCACCCTTTGACCATTTCAAGTTACGAGTCAGCGAAAGGTTGATCGCTCTCCATGCGTTCTTTTTGATGGATGGTCCTGACTAATTCGGAATTTCCCGTATCGCGATTTCCACACTCCTGTGAAACTCCAAAGGGATTTAAACCCCGTGCACACTTTCCATATCTGACGGTCATGAGGGTTCACCTTCCCTCCCGAACAGATCCTAAAGCTCCAGCACTTCTGGTGTGGAGTCCTCTCTCCATGTGGACTTATACCACACTGGTTGCGGTTTCATAACGCCACTATACCTCCTGAGCTTAAAAACTCGTCAAGTAACTCCTTGACACTTTGGAGCAAACCAGGGTCCTAAATTGGCCTTCCAGACCCAATTTCCCCTCGCATTCTCGGTCCAAAGACCACTCCACTAGCCCATCTAGGCTCAGTGTCGAAACCTTGGCTCTGATGCCACACTGTAGCACACCTTTTCTGGCTACCAAGGCTTAAACGCTCTTAAAATAAATCTATAACACCACTTTGTACATAACTCATACAGGTATTATATAATCCACACGCATTTAAAAAAATAAACACATTCTACACAGAGTATTCATACGAGTTACTGCCATAATTAACAATCAATAGCGTTTCATACTAATTCATATACACAACGGAAATCATGATAACATAAGCATTAGAGTAATGAAAAATATGATTAAAACATAATCAAATACTTATCTTTTAACAGTGGTAGAATCCACCAACCAAGTGTAGGCCTTCCACAAACCTCCTAGCCTTAGACCGCACTACTAATCAGCTCAGCAGTGGGTCACCCCTGAGCTGGGACTAAGCTCCACCCCGAGACAAGGAATCCTAGGCTAAGCTGAGGTTACAGAGAAAATATCACACAACCATAGGAAGGGATTCTCTCCCAGGAACCACCCACACTCACTACCCACAGAACCTCATTCCCCACATGCCTGTTCCACCCAAGGAGTATACACCTTCTTTGTCACCTGGATAGTCCTTCAGCTGCTAACCTCCCTTGCCTTGGGTTATAGCAACAAACCGGTCTAGAAGTCTCCGAGCTCTGTGGTAGCTACAGGGTTCCTTCCAGGAGTTCTCTCCTTCCTCTGTGCACTCTCTCACCTGGAGATAATCGCTCACAGGCCAACAAACCTCCCACGCAATCCAGCACTGCATGGCCACATAGCCAACGGGAAAAAAGACACGGCTTTTTCCACAGCCTCAGCAATGGAAAAATGGTTTAAGGTCATGGCTTTGGGACAAAGCCTCCATGCACAGGTTCGGTCAGTCAAACAGAGGATGCACACGGATTTCCCAGACACCACACAGACCTTTCCAGTTCAGAGGGGGTACAAGGTTTTTCTGCAGAGGTTGGGTCCATCGTACCGCTCAGAGGCCGTACGCACTCAGGCCATCGGGTGGAATGGAGGAGAGCCCCTCTCACGGCTCATCTTGGCCATTTTATTCGCATGCACCAAGGTTGACACTTGTCACCCATGGAACTGCATGCGTTCCACTAGCACACGTTCCTCCCACCATTTGGAAATTCACATGTCCTTCCAAAAGGACTTAGGATAAAACATATAATGCACATGTTCTTTTGGAATAATAATAAAATATTATTCCCAAGCTTAAGCCCCCTAGGCTAAACACTTAGCCCCTTTTTCCCACCTTTCAGCCCCTAATTCCTTGCCCACTCTATGGATGCTTAGTCCCCCTTCACTCATTCATCGTGGTTGGTCTACACATGGCAGTGTTTATATTTTATTAATTGTTCTGCATGATTACATATACAATAGCAGGCTCCTATCCTTCGACACTTAGGCTCCCTGGCCTAACAAACACATAAGCCACCAACGTACAAAAACTTGGCTCACCAGCCTATAAAACATAATTACAATTCCTTTCAGAACATAATTTATGACAGGGCTCGGCCTTGGGGACACTACAAAAGTGTTGGCTGAGCTTCGATCCCGAGCTCCTTGATAGATCTCTTAGGACAAACAAAGATACAATGGACTTCCTACTCTACTGAGATTAGCTGAATGATAGATCCATCTACTGCAAACAAACTCATGTGGAACAAGAACAAGTTTGGAAGAAATAGGCCAAGCATTGATTATTAATGAGAACAAGTAAAAGTACTTACAATCCTTTGAATGAAGGTGCAGTAGCTTCTTCTAGTTCTCCTTGTCCAACCCCTTTGCTCAAGTAATCTCCATTGATTGATTTGATGGCATCTCCCTCATGAGATCATAAGTTTGATGTAATTCCCAATCTCCATTGTACCTTTCACCATGATAAGGCCTCCTTGTATAACCTTAGAGAGGCTCAACCACTTGAAATATCTTTGGGATAAGTTGAGGATTCCTCTCCTTCAGTTGAGGATATTCCCTAAGATCATGCCTTGACCATCTATTTGAAACCAAATATCTTCAGGAGTTGAGGGATTCTTCCCTCATTTTCCTCAACAAACCCAGAATTTGCTAAGAAAAAGGGTATATCTCCCCCAAAAGGGTGCACAGGGCACTCAAACACTCCCCCAAAGAGGCTCAGGGAGCACCAACACTCCCTGACAGTGGGTAGGGGAGCACTCCTCTCCAAAATTCATTTTTTAGTGGTTCTTTCAATGGAAAAAAGTTTGTACTCCCTGTCAACTGATTTCTCTTCTTCTAAACTATCCTTTGAGGTGTGTTAAGTGTCTTTATGATGTCATTAGGGGAATGATATAGGAAAGATGGTAGTATACTATTTGTGACACTTGCAACACTTGTAGTCAAGATGCGACATTTGCGGACAAGATGCGACACTTACAACACTTGTAATGACGACACTTGCGACACTATCAAAGTGAGTAATTTTGAGGTGTAATAGATTGCCCCCCAAAGTATGAAGTTATAAGACAATGATGACTGAAGTACTTTGTAGACTTTTTTGAACAAGGATATGGACACAGAGAAACCGGGAAAAGATGCACACAACCATCAAACAAATATTATGACATGTTTCAAAATGCAAGGCATGCATACCTATGCTTGAGTGATAAAGACTTTTTAGGTATGGCCACCATAAAATATAGTGCGGATCCATAATTGTATTGACAAAATGGTATAGCCATCGCAGATACAATGTGGATCTATACTTCTATGACTTGAACTGATCATAGCCGCAAATAATAAACAGTGGATATACAAGACGACAAGACATAGCCACAGCCAATACAAAGTGGATCTAAGTAACAATATATGTGTCATAGTTCAAAATAACTCCTTCTCAACCTGGGCAAAGTATAAATAAGAGTGAAAAATCAACCCAGGGTCTTCTTACCGATCCTGATGTAGTACGAATCTAACCATGTGAATAGATGTCCTGATGTCGAACATGGCAGAAACCACTTGATTACCGGTCAATGATGTAAATTGTTAACAAGCACGAGGGAGATCACCATTGATGTCAATGATTCCCAAGGTACTCTAGTACATTCCAAAAAATGTGAATGAATAATCTGAATTTGAACATCCATGGAATCATCCGATCAGGGGTCAATGATTTAAATCCACTATCAGACATGAGGAGGCCTGCCATTGAGGCATGCGGGTCCCAAGGTACTAACTGGTTTCTAAGTCTAGTTCCTGGATAATGTGTTGAAGTTGACAGGAATAGAATCGTCGAAGGAGGGCCTTGATGTATCCCCCATCAATGACACAAAACAATCACAAAGATGTAATTGGTAGATCAAATGAACATGGACTGACACAGGAATTGAAACATGATATTTGTGATGGATGAATCTCGAGGAAGATACTTCCCTTGAACACTAAGGCACGACAACAGAAACATGACATGGACCAAAAATTGATGACGCAGTGGATGCTATGACTTTTGTCGGGTGACCCAAAGGAGTAAAAGAAACTCAGAGGATTAGCTCAGTGCAGAGGTTCAGTGGATAAAAATGCATTAAAGACAAAGTACCATGTTCAAGGGTGACTGTAAGAGTTACTGGTAGTGTTCTAAAAAACTGTTTGGCTTGATTCTTTCAATTTTTCCCCCATCCAGATAGACAAGTACCCCTTTTTAATTTAACAAACTCAAGGAGGGTAAGAAATGCTCGATATGACTCACCTTCGGTAAGTCCATGTTCCTTTGTTTAGCGAACTGGAAGAATTAATGGTTCGGTCCCATATGGGCCCTTCAATGTATGATTGTTTAACGAGTCCAGAAAAGGTAAGCTTAGTGGTTTTTAATATTTAGAGAGTCTGAAAACAACTTAAAGACGACTCCAATGTGGTTCATTTTCATAATATTAGTCTTGTGAAGCCGAAAAAAGGATAAATTGTCACTCGAAAGATGCCCTTTCAAACCTTTTAACAAGTGGAAAAGGAAGCAAGATCACTCGGTAATCTTTTCATGTTTAGAGAGTCTGGAAAGAGATCAAAGACAACTCCAGGGGGTTCCTTTTTCGTTTAACCATGCAGGTCCGAAAAAGAGATAAAATTTTACTGGGTTGCATTCTCATGTATTTACTAACACGAATAAGAACAAAGACTAAGCTTGCTATGCCCCCCATCTTGAAAGCTAGTGGCTTAACTCTAGAATGATCATCAAAGGCTGGAGACATGCCCTCTAAGCTTCAATTCATTCATCAACTTTGAGGTTGTCACCAATTTCTCTACTAGATGGAGAAAAAGGATAAGAGTGGATGAAATGAAGGTTTAAAAGAGGTTTCATTGTTTAACGAGATTGAAATAGGAAAAAGAACTATGCTCAGGGCTCCAGGTTCAATCCCCATATTGTTGTTTCATTTTTCAACGAGCTTTCTACAGAGAGGAAAACTATTCTTAAATCTTTTGTTTCATTTTTTAACGAGATTTCCACAGAGAAGAGAAACTGTGCTAGTGACCTCTGTTTCATTTTTTAATGAGCTTTCTACAGAGAGAAAAACTATGCTCGTGACCTTTGTTTCATTTTTTAACGAGCTTTCTACAGAGAGGAAAAACTATGCTCGTGACCTCTTCTTGATCATGGCTTCCAAGAAAATAACACTCTGGAAGGACACCACATCAAGGGGAAAAAATAGATCATGGCTTCCAAGAGATCTTCACTGGATGGAAGAAAATCACTCTGGAAGGAACACATGTCGAGGGTCATGACAGGGGTAAGGAGATCAGGCTCCAATAGCCCTACCGAAGAGATCACCATGCCAACTACCAGATCCAAATCATCAGAATTTGAAGGCATGGGAGACAATAGAAAATTGATATCATGAGAGGAGATAGAGTGTATATCTTCCCAAATTTCTTCATGAGGAGGAAGAAACCAGGATCGATGATGGTTGTCATCTCGAGGCTCATCAATGTTCAACATTTCCATAAGAGATTCATCCAAGGGAAAAACTGGGGAAATGTAGTCGATCATAGACGACGAGGAACTTAACCGTGATGGCATCGAGTAACTGTCAGGTGCCAATAGATGTTGTTCATACAAAGAGGGAGAAGAAGATTGGATATAAATGTATGAGGTTTTGGCTGAACTGAGTGGCAGGGTGCCACCTAGTGCATCGAATTCCAAAGGACTAGGTACAATCCAAGGGTCAGATGATTCCAAATATTGATAAGTCATGGTCAAAATCATATCGATGGTGGCAATATGATGTGTAGTTGGTGGAAGTGGTGTAGGGAAGGTATCCATGAGGCTAGAATATTTCAGTAAGCCAACACCAATGCTTTCATACGTGATCTTGTGGTCTCCCAAGAAAGGAATATTGTTGGTAGCGGGAGCGCCAGCATCGGTCGTGCAGAAATCTAACTGATCAACAGTGACAATTTTACCCTGATGAGGAAATTGTACACATCAAAAGACTGACGAAGAAACAACAATCATAGCATAAAACCAACTTCTTCCGAGTAACAAGTTGTAATCGAGGGGAGCATTGACCACCTCGACATCAACAGTGACAATTTTTCCACCCAATTGGATGGGGAGGGACTGTAAAAGCCTGTGGGGATGAAAACCTCGCCCATCGAATGTGCATAACATCGTTGGGGATTTTTTAAGTGTGAGTGATTTTAAACCTTTCCAACATGATAAAGACATGACACAAGTAGAGGCTCCCTCATCCATAATAGTGCGGTGGATTTTTTGATTGTGAACAACAACATCAACTTGGAAAGCAAGTTGATGGTAGATTTGAGACGCATAATTATCCAGTTTAAACATGATATGATTGGATGACTTAGGATCAACAATGCCAATAGTGGCCAAGATCATTCTACATTCACTAGGGCAGTGTTGTAGAGCTTCTAACGCAGACATAGCACACGGTGCTTGAGCCAAATCTTCAACAATGTTGTAGTTCTAGGCAACAAGTGAAATAAAATTAAAGGTATATTTATGGATAGTTCTCTTAGGAGGGCATAAGATAGATTTGAACATAGGTTTATCAATCTGAAGTGGTCCAGACGGAGGATTAACTGATGGAGGACTAACGGAGGATGGCGATGGATTCGGTAAAGTACCGATACTGCTAGTGTCTTTTCCTTTGTCAAGGTTACCTGGTGTGTCGTAATTCTTTGAAAGAGTGGTCAAATTAATGCCATTAAACATATAAATATGTGCACTTGTCGAGGCCTCATCATGAGGATGGCTAGAACTGCCCCCAGGAGAGGGGGTTTGAGAAACCATGGATTACTGTTGTGGAAAAGGATGAGTAAGCACAGTGGGTTGTGAATTTCCATGGAAACATTTGGCCACTTCATTGCGATGTGGACAGTCTTGAGTGTAGTGATATTCACCACAAATGATACATGGGAATTTCAGTTTCCGTTGTGGTTTTTTTTCGGTAGCAGGTGTTTGAGCTTGATGTTTTGGTTGTTCATTGTTATTGGTATTTTTTGATTTATTTTTTGTCTTCTTTTTACCTCTGGATTGTTTTGAAGGGGCATATTGAATTGCATTAACCATAGAGATCTATGTTTGCGGGGGGGGAGGTAGAGGAGAGTGTGGTCAATTGGGAAGTAGATTGATTTTTGACAAAACCGATGACACCGTCCGCATGAGAAGGATGACGTCTTGGATGGATCGATATTAGATCAAGCAACATTTGGAAGTAAATCATATAGAGTACCTGATTGTGAATAAACAAAATCTAACTACTGAGCCTGAGCAATGGTTTCTTCCTTGGTGACCGGACCACCCATAGAGACATCCCGAGCGATCTCGGGTAAAAGTGATTTAGTAAACCATTCTGCCAATAATATGTCAAGAATGATTACCTTGATCATCCTTCATCATCATCTCCACTCATGAATATGGTCAGAGATATGCACAAAGTAAGTTTGATGAAGGGAGGTCAAGAGTTCAGTACCCGTCTCATAGCGAATAGGTAGTTGAAAGTGTGTGAGGAAAGACATGGAAAGGGAGTTGAAATCATGAAAAGAAGCACGTGGTAGTTCAATATATCTCTTTTCTATTGAGCCCGTAAGTGTTCGTTGGAAAAGACACAAACGTATAGAATCATCCATGAGGGAGTTTGATGAACACCACAAATGGAAATTCATCACATGGTTATCTGAATCTTCTCTAGATTTTCCTTCAAATTTAGGAATATCAGAAGGAAGTTTAGCTGGAATAACTGGCCAAACTAGTGAATGAAAAATATGATCATTCATTAACTGAGAAAAGTATGGGAGATCCAGAGTCGTAAGGAATGGTAGTTGTCGGTTATGTTGCGGATGATACTGGTGCGGCATAATAACACCACTAGGACCATAAAATGGGTTAAGTGGATAGTTGTAACTAGTAGTTCCTCCTACATACGGTTGTTGCTGACCAGGATAAACAATACTCGATGATGGCTGAGAAACATTTGCATAACCCAGTGGGTTTTGAGCATTATAAGTCAGGTGATTCGCTTGCCCATGAGGAGGATAAACGTTGTGCCCTTGAGGAGGGTAAGGAGGAGATCCTGAAGGAAAATACACATTAGAGACATGGGTAGGATAAGGTTGTTGTCCTTGAGGACTCCAGGTGGTATTTGAGATGCCGCCCGGATAAGGTTGTCCATAAAATGGTTCAGAAGGAACACGATTTGATACTCCTCCTTGTGGGTTATGATATGACTTCCCCCCAACATGGGGTTGGGTAAATGTGCCTCCAGAAGATACTCCCCATGATTGTGAAGGGTTTCCAGTAGATGAAGGTTGCCCCCCTGCCAGTGGTGGATTAACAACCTAGATATGACTGAAAAAGGGAGGTGGCCCTCCAGGAAGAATGTGAAAAGGGGGTTGTCCCTTGAGAAGGGTAGGCCTGCCATAGGATGATGGTATTTCAGGAGGGATAGGTCTACTAGATGGTGGTTTCCCTCCATTTGGTTGTATTTGGTTGGTAAGGGTTTGCACTCTTAGGTGAAAAGATGTCCCAGCAAGATCACGCAGAACAAGTGGAGCTGTAGAGTGAAAGTTTCTAAAAGCGCGGGTAGGGATCAAAGTGCCTTGGGAATGAGTAAGGGTGATGAGTCCAACATTAGGATAGACTTGTGTTGACACAATAGTAGGGTTAATGACCTGATCGATGGGGTGATTCATCATTTGACCAGATGGCCCACTTTCAACAGGAGGGTCATGAGGATTAAAGGGTTGTCGAAAGGATTCAAAATGCTCATAGAGATCACATCCTGATGAAGTCCTCCATACAAAACAAGAAGGTGTTGGATTTGTATCTATTGTAGTGGTAGGATGAACACGAGTCCTATAATCATCACCGAAGGTTGGTTCTGTGGATCCCATATATGATTTGGTAAAATCTCTCTCAGGTAATTGTGGGACCCCTTCGTCTATGACGTTCCCAAGGGAGTCTAAACGAAGAAAAAGTGGTTCGAGAGGGGTTATCGACAAAGATGTAATGCAAGGAGTCAGATTCTCAACCGTAACCAAAGCACCTTATGGATTGTTCAACGGAGGAGAAACAACACTCCCAGCGTCAGATTGATTTTCTACCTCTCCATGGTAGTTGTCTTCTGGAGGTTTAGGAGGTAAGGGTTGATATCCTTCTGGGGGAAACCCTTGCATCCTACGTGATCGACGAAGACCTTTATCATCTATAGGATCAATTTTGGAGAATAACAGTACACACTGAAAATCTAGGGCTAACTAACAAAAAGAAAGAGAATACGCTAATAAAATCTAGGAATCAAAACCAAGCAAACAAGACTTCTCTCGATGATCGTACTAGTTGGTGATGAAATCCAACATCGTGTGACCAAGTCAAGAAGCGTCTAGGATATGGTGGAACAATTACAATGGTGACCTACTTAACGGAATTTCACCTTGGTGCAAGCTTCCACGCAGTAATTATGGATTTACCCTCCAAGGAGCTTGAGTGAGTTTGACCAATGTCTGTCCTAGGTATAGTGAGACTTCCCTTCACTGTCACCTCGTATAAGTACCTAAGGATTATGGAAACTAAGGACACGAACTCGTAGTCAGACCCTGGGCAGGTAAAGTCGATAGTCTGATCTGAACGTATGGGTAGGATAACAAGTCCGAAATCAATTCGAAAGGCTCCCACACATAATCGTGGGTATACCCTCACGTGACCCCCAATATACAATCTGACCACTACAAACAGTTGAACCATGGAGGAATAATCTTCATAACTCACCCGAATGCGACCTTGTGCGTAACCCCTGTGTGAGAGGGGGATCCCATAAAGCCTATACATCAATTGGATTTGAATCTCCATATCTCAGGATGCTAATGTTTGTTTTGAAAACTTTGGAGAGTTGTACTCATGGCCTAATCCAAAGTGTTAATCCTAGTCTAATGTTGGTGGAAGAACCTAAAAACAAAAATTTTCTAGATAATTTTAAATTAGCGTTGATTTTATGGTTGTTCTTTACTCAAAGGGTGTATGACAATGAAACTGATGGTATGATGACTCAATTCCCAAAAATTCACAAGAAGATGATAAGGAATCATTTCTTTCGATGAATGGTTATTTAAGGAAAAGAGAGAAAGTTGTTTTCACTATCAAACACTAATATGCAATGTCCTCAATCAAATCCAATGCCATGCTAAAAATTTCATAAATGTGTTCTAACATCCAAACCAATCACTAAAATATGTATTTTTTCTTATATGTGAATGATAATCAGATATAAAAACTTCTAATGTCAATCAGACTTCAGGATTAAACAATCAGAAGCAAACCTCACACAAAACAAAAATACACTCTCGTCGTGAAATAGACAAGAAGGACAAAGATAACCAAATTACAAACAAGAACAAAAAAACCACAAACAAAAGAAAAATGATGGAATGTTGACCTCAAAGATCAAATGAAAAATTTCATAGACCTTTGGATTTCCTCACAAAAGTTTTCACTCAGTCAGATAAAGAAGAAGAAAACAACAAGTTAACTCTAGGTCAACAAAGATGAAGAGTGACTTCAAGGCAAGGAAAGAAAATGCCAAATTACCAAACAAAAGAGGACGAATTCTCAGAAATAAGGGTGTTTGAAATCCAATATCAAGATGGACCGAGAGTATGGGACCCTGAGCAAAAGCCATAACTAGGAAATAACTTCAGAAGATTCAAATTCTGGAGAATTTCTCACAAAAACGGGGTAACGCTCTGGTGTAAGGGGCACCAGAGAGTTCCAGCGCTTTGTGTAAGGCTACAGGGGAGTGCTAGTGCTCTGAAAACAATACGAGGGGAGCGCTCTGCTCCAAAAACATAGAAAAAAGCCTAAAAACTCAAAAAATCAAGGAAATTAGTCAATCAGGGTGATCCAGATGACATAATGAGGCAATCAAACAAATCTAAGAATAAAAAATACAATTTGGAGAAGATAAAATTAGTGGGAAAAGGGCCAAAACAACATTTAGGAATGGAAACAAAAATCAGAGCTCCTCATTCCCTAGTGGAGTCACCAATTTCTGTTGTAGGTGAATCCCCCTACGGACAAGTGGATTCCCTCTTGGTCTCTAGACTTTTAAGGCCAAGACAGAAAAGTGATTAAAATGGACACTGACTTCCTTTTAGATATAATCAAGCCAAAGAATGAAAGAGAAGGAGAAAGATATGTACCTTATTAGAGATGTTTGTCCTTGCAAAGTCATGGCTGAGCTTTGATCCTGAGCTCCCTGGTAGATCCTGTAGGACAAACAAAAATACAATGGACTTCCTACTCTACTAAGATTATCTCAATAATAGATCCACCTACTGTAGACAAACTCATGTGGAACAAGCACAAATTTAAAAGAAGCAGGCCAAGCATTGATTATTAATGAGAACAAGTAAAAGTACTTACAATCCTTTGAATGAAGATGCATCAACTTCTTCTAGTTCTCCTTGTCCAACCCCTTTGCTCAAGTAATATCCACTGATTTATTTGATGACATCTCCCTCATGAGATCATAAGTTTGATGTAATTCCCAATCTCCATTGTACCTTTCACCATGAGAAGGCCTCCTTATATAACCTTGGAGAGGCTCAACCACTTGAGAGATCTTTGTGATAAGTTGAGGATTCCTCTCCTTCAGTTGAGGATCTTCCCTAAGATCATTCCTTGACTATCTATTTGAATCCAACTACCTTCAGGAGTTGAGGGATTCTTCCCTTATTTGCCTCAACAAACCCAGAATTTGTTAAAAAAAGGGATAGCGCTCCCCCAAAAGGGTGTACAAGGCACTCAAACACTACCCCAAAGAGGCTCAGGGAGTGCCAACACTCCCTGACAGTGGGTAGGGGAGCGCTCCTATCCAAAATTCATTTTTTAGTGGTTCTTTCAATGGCAAAAAGTTTGTACTCCTTGTCAACTGATTTCTCTTCTTCCAAACTAAACTTTGAGGTGTCTTAAGTGTCTTTGTGATGTCGTTAGGGGCATGACATAGGTAAGATGGAAGTATATTGTTTGTGACACTTGCAACACTTGTAGTCAAGATGCGACATTTGCAAACAAGGTGCGACACTTACAACACTTGTAATGACGACACTTGAGACACTATCAAAGTGAGTAATTTTGAGGTGTAACAGTCATCGGTACCTTGAAAATCCTCACTTGGAGGAAAATCATCATCACCAAAATTGTTTCCTTTAAATTCCCCATACGGAAAAGACTGTCCATCATTGCGATAATCATCATCACTACTTTTAAAATTCCCACTTGGGAGGAATTCTTCATCATCTTCATTCGTGCCTTGGAAATCCTCACTTGGAGGAAAATATTCATTAGTACCTCCAAAATACTCACTTGGAGGAAATTCATCATCACCAACATTGTTTTCTTTAAATTCCCCACTCAGAAAAGACACCATTGTCATAATCATCTTCACTACTTTTAAAATTTCGACTTGAGGGGAATTCTTCATCATATTCATTGGTAACTTGGAAATCTTCATCGGTACCCTGAAAATCCTCACTTGGAGGAAAATTATCGTCCCAATCATTTAAACATTAATCATAGTCTCCACTTTGACCTACATTTTGACTATTTTCATTACTATTAAACTATTGAATAGATCGATCTCCATCATATTCTTCCTCTTTATCATCAGTTCCTTCAGAGTCCTCTGATTTAGGACTCTCCTGAGGAACATGCTGAATAACATTGCTTGCACTATGATCAAAGTTATTACTAGATGAAAAAATATGACACTTCATTTCCATTGCAAACATTCCCATCGCATTTGCTAGTCCCAACTTAAGAGGTATGTGAACAATTTGTTGATGCCTCGGAAATAAAATCTTCTTTATCTGACGAAGCCATCACTTCTCACTAAGAACATAGAATGATACAAATTCTCACCCTCCCAATGACAATCTTATAACTTGTAGAATGATCTTTTCCCTCTATAATCCCCCCACCAAATAAAAAAATTCCTCACAAACTTCCCCCTCCAAAATATTCCCCAAAACTTCCCCCAAAAATTCCCCCCCAAAATATTCCCTTCAAAATTTGCCCCTCAATTTTTTCTCTCCAAATTTCCCCCCCAATTTTTTCCCTTTATAATTTTCCCTTCAAAATAAAAAACAACTTTTGATCGTTTATTTCATTATTTACTTGTTAATTACAATATTTCTCATGTTTATTTATTCATCCCACATTCATTCAACATAGTGATGATCCATATACTTTTAGGTATATATGTAGACAATCTTCTTCATTTTTATTTATCCCACATTCGTTATACTAATAGTAATTTCTATCATATGTGTTATATATACACAATCTTGTTTTGACTTTTTACATTGTGTGAAATCTTGGGAAGTATTCGATAAATAATTTGGAGCAAGCTACAAGGGAGAAACATCAAGAAGACATTCGAGGAGAATCTAGGATTTCATGGGTTAGTTATTTTTTAAACTCTTACCATTTACCAAAACAACATTTATAAGATCACCTTTGAATCGCATAAGAATTTTTCATGCGAAAATTATAAAACCCTAAATTTTTAGATGTTTTCTAATTTTTTCTAAAAAACTCACAACTTTTTTAAAAAATTGGGACTTTTTACAAATAAATTTTAACCAACTTCTTAGAATTTTTCGAAAAAAAAAAGAAAAAAAAGGCAAATTTAGGTATGTTTTTGTAGAAAAATTTACCTTTTATTGTTTTTTACTTAAAATTTTCTAGTTTTGGACCATGGTGGTTACTGGGTGGAATGTCCCTACCACGTAAGAACGCAATTTGGTCTATGGGGCCACTTGGGGTGATTCTTGGGTCTTGGATGTGGTGGGGTTGGGGCGATGCCCGACATCGCCCTAGCTCGACCAAACCCATGGCCAAGTCGTGGGAGTTCCCATGGCTTGGCCATGGGGCTGGCTCCCCTACGACCAAGTCATGGTCCGGGGGATCGTCACTTGGCCACGGGGGGGGAAGCCCCATGTCCAAGCTGTGGGCATGCCCAAGTGATGGTCCCGGGCCAACCCTGCAGTCAAGTCATGGTCCTGGGCCAACCCCGCAGTCAATCCTTGGGCGTGCCTAGGGCTTGGCCATGGAGTTGGGGTGATGTCGGGCATCACCTTAGCTCCCAAATGCCAAGGATTCATCTCGACATTGACCCAATAACTCCATGGGTCAAAATAAATTTAATTTATTTTTAACTTGGTTTTTATATTCGATGTTTTTTATTCTTATTATTATAATGTAAACAACCTAATTTTTTTTCTATAGGAAAAATGAAAGAAAATAGATTATCTATGAATAGATCTAGATCACTACCTGCAATAATGGCATCCAAAAATGCAACTGGAACCTTCATGAATGCTAGGAAATAAATTGATAGCACAACACTTGAGTTGTCACGGGAAATGAAGAATGTTAGAGAGTGGAAATCTATGGAAGGTGAAAACAAACTAGAATATTATTGGTTTGTTAAAGACAAGCAAGGAAACAATGGAAATCGTATATATTTGTATTGTGCCGAATTAGGACATGTGCAAGGAAATTATCAAGCACTTGTCTTGTTACGAGATATATGTTTGGTGCCAGCCACATTTATTGTTTATGCGCTCGTCAAACAAGGTAGCACTTATATCAAGATCAGATATTGTTTCAAATTGAGAAATTATAACAAGAAAGAATTTTTTTACAGAATTATGTGCATCCATCGTTGATGACATTAATACATGCAATGTAAGTTTTTTTTTATTTTTATTTTTGTATCATTTATTATTTTTAGTATCATGGTAATTTTTTAATTTTATTTAACATGAAAATGTTATATTTTATTTTTACAGGATTTTTTTGAATGACTTTCACATATGGTAGTGGGGATTTACTCTACAAAGAATAATATATGGATGTCATCAATGCTTTTCATATTTAAAAGACACAAGAATGAAGGAAAAAAAAACAAAAGTAATGAAGGTTGAAGTTGCAAGAGTAGGCAAAGAAGAACATGAAAGAATAAAGAAAAGTCCTCATTCTAGAAATCCTAAAAGGATTACATTTGAAAATGAGGAAACTCCAAATGACTATTTTGTTTAAATTAGTCCCAATGAGGTTATCACTCCTCGCAAAATAAATAAACAAGATGAATGCAAAAGAGCGATCATCAATGATGAGTCCATTCCTATGGATTATGAAGAATTCATTGATTTAGATGAAACTCATTTAAATCATAAGAGGAAAAAAGTAAATGTTGTTGATGATGTTCAAGAAACAATCGTTAGCTCTAGTTATTATAGTGAAAGTCCTAAAGGTAGCAGAGAAACAATAATACCAGGTGTTGATCTAGAGGATGGTATTATGAAAACAACACAAAATGTCATTTGAAATAGATTGAGGACGACGAACTTAGTTGATGATGGCCATACATTTTAGTTGAATGTGAAACAATTTTATAAACCCACAAAAGGACAAGAAAAATATCAAATGAGAAAACTGCATCACTTCAATATTCACAATTTGAAAGAATTGATTAGGTACAATCCATATGCACATGTGGTTGACTACCTAGTTATTGTTGACCCAATGGAAGTTCCTAGGAGGAAAGAATTGGATATCTCACAATGTTTTGAATACAAATATTATGTGATTGGAGGAAATCATTCTGCAAAGACTATAAGAGAATTGATGCAAGAATATCTCAATAATCCTCTTTTTGAGACAGTGGAATGAATAATTTATGTTGGTTTAATAGATTCAGAAGAAAATTCATTGGCATGGGATCATAACACAGACAATGAGTACATAATTTACATGAATTTCATTCAAAGTGAGATTTATCCATAATTATTTTTCTGAAATATGTCGTGGGGAGAGATCAAATGTTGATGCCAAGTTTCAAAAGCAATGTTGTATGGAAATAGGATTCCCACTTGATTATGAAAATGAAAAATAAAAAAATCGCAAGGGAAGTAATGTATTTAGAGTTGTGGATAGATATTTTCAATTGGGATTTAGAACTAGACATGTATGGGATTTGATAGATGAGATATTCTCCCTATGGGAAAATATTAGTATAAAAAATCAGACAGTTAAAATAAGTCTAAACCATTGATATGTGGCACAAGTGAGACAGGTCTTGAAATCAAAAATCTTCTAGATGATATGACTATAACACCTTGGATAACAATACAAGGATACTTTTCTATGTCCGTGGTATAGTTGATTCCACCCTGTACCATCAATTAGTTGGTAGGCTCTTATAATTGACTGATAACCATCCTGATCTTTCCTTTGTTGTTGGTCTTGTTTCCTGGTATAAGAAAACACCCCATGAAATCCATTGGAAAGAAATTAAAATGATACTTTGTAATGTTCATGGTACAATTCAGTTTGAGATACATTACACTTTAGGGGGGACTCCTTTATTGGTTGGTTTCACTAATTCATATTGGGTCGGTGACCCTGATGATCAGAAGCCTACTACAGGCTATGTTTTCAGCCTTGGTTCAGGACCTATCACTTGGGCCTATAAGAAACAATAAGCATTTCACTTTCTTCTGTAGAATAAGAGTACCGAGCAATGGTAAATGAAAGTCAGGAAGCCTTGTGGCTTCGATAGATCCTTTCAGATTTTGGATTTCAGCAACAACATCCGACCAACCTTTGGTGTGATAATCATAGTGTCATCAAGGTCGCCAAAGACCTAGTTCAACATCAATGCAACAATCACATCGAGATACACATGCACTTCATCAGAATTCTCATTCATGATCAAGTTATTGAAGTGCTATTTTTCCCTACAAAAGATCAAGTTGCAGACTTCTTCACAATGTATCTTACAGAAGCAAAGTTTTCCTAACTTCGATCTATGTTAGGAGTTCAGGAAGTTGTCATTAAAGGGGGATAGACTCTAATGTTTTCTTCGTTTTCCTATTATGTCACTATTGTAAATTATTCAATCCTATCCCAAGTTGTTCTTAAATGGGGGTGTTAGTATATTTAGACACTTAGGAGTTAGTTAATATCTATTTGGTCTAATTTGTCGTTAGGTAAAAGTGTGTTTATTAGTGTGTTTCTTTAGTATGCATTAGTATGCATTTGTAGTTAGGAAATCTGACAGTCACAATATGTTCCTGACATAGAGTGATATTTCAGTTCATATTCTCCTTGATATTAACGACCATTGATTTGTGGCTTAACACTTGATTGGTCCATGATCTCTATTTAAAGAACATGGAGGGTCATTTGTCGATGATCGATTGTGAGAAAATCTCTTGTAAAATTTATCTGTAATCTTTTTCTTGTGCATTAATAAACTACTCCAAGTGGACGTGTTGGCTAGGGTCGTGGATGTTTCCCCGTAGGGGTTTTACCACGTCAAAACATCATTGTGTTGATATTTTATCTGGTTGTGTGAATGGTTATTGAACGTGTTCGTCCTCTATTGGAATACCTATGTTGTCGAACACAACTATCCATATTCAATCTCTACAACAGTATTGAAACAATTTTTTGTTGCATTCAAAAAGGTATGTTGATTTATTACATTCATATTATTCGTTTGTAAGCTAGTTTAATTCTATTTTAATAGTTATAGACATATAACTATATGTTTGTTTGTTTCATTAAAGATGCCAAAGAAGAATGCAGATGGAGTACTTGAAACCTTCAAACATTTTATTCAAAAAGCCAAGTTTGAAAGAGAAAGAAGGAGACGTGTTCAAAATGTTGAACTTGATGAAACCCTTAATCACTACATTTGGAATGGGCTTGACATTGTTCAATATAAATTTATATTAGGTGATTGTGAACAAATTGCAAATATTGTTCCTAAAAAATAATACTCCCTAGTTATTGAAGATATCCATCATGGTTATAATATCCAAAACATTGGATATGATACTAAGCCTTATACTTACCAAGATTTCAACAAAGTGGTTATGGGATTTACGGAAGTCACAAAATCACCATTTTGGATATTTTCCGTATTTCATTGAGACGCAAAATAAGGATTAGTATAATCAAGCTTCAAGAGAAAATATAAGACAAGGATTCAATTTATTTGGTAAGATATTGAAAGTGTATGTTTAATAATTAAGATTAGAAAACAATTTTGTTAATTCAAAAGTTAATTGAATTTGCACTTATTTATGTTACAAGCATGCTGAACCCCTTTTGTGTTTTCCCCCCTCCCTTATTCTATTATCCCACCTCTTTTAATACCCTTTATTTATCCCTTCTATTTTTTCCCTTTTTCCATTTTCTCTTTATCCCTTCTTTTTCCCCTTTCTTGGAACTACTATACTTAGTTGATTTTCAAATTCATGGACCTTCAGAATCACAGACTCTTATACTCGAATTATCAACTTTTAACCTATGTATAAGTTCACCCAACACTTAGAATGTTCTTACGTTTCAAACTTACATATCTTCCTTTTCATACTAGTCACCAACCCCGATGCTCCACCATTACCTGTCCCTTCACATCGTCCAATGACACATTTATTTTCATCCCTATGGACCCAACTACAAAATTTATTATGGAAGTGGTCGTTAATTAATGATGTCATTACTGAGGCTACTAATAGTAATTTTGAGTTAATGTTTTCGTAAAAATAAATCTAACTCAAGTTCATTTTACTGTGTAAAATAATAGTTCAAGAAAATGTTGGTGAGCTTCATTGGAACGACCATGAGAAATAAGTCATTATGTGGGGATACTCTAAACCTATTTTCTAGGGAAGATCATAATTATCATTGGACTCGCTCCTACATGTATTATTCCAAATTTATGGATAGAGAAAACAACAAAGTATGAACCTCAGGAATAGTTCTCGCGGGATGTGTTCCAAAAGTATTTGAGTGCAAGGAGATCATGACCTAGTGCATTGATAAGATCATTCAAAACAGAAGATCCATTGCATTGTAGAATAGTTCTCCTATTTCATTGGCTCCTTCAATATTTAGAGAAATGATGAAATTTCCATAGTCAAACCTTGTCTATAAAGGGCAGGAAGCAAGAAAATTCCTAAAAATCAAGAACAACGGATTAGAGATACTTCAAGAATATTTGCATGACCCTACAAAAATTCCTAAAGACATATCAAGAATTCAGGTAAGTTCTTTAAATAATCCCTATAAGGAAATTTCCTGGTTATTTACTCGAATTGTTGGCCAGGATTCTACAAAAACAATTCCTTGACTGATATTGTACATATTACATTTTGTTTTTCATGGAAATTCTATCTTCGACTGGGAAAAGATAATCTCAAATGAAATCACTACACATATGACTAATTTCAAGTCTAATAAAAGGTTTTACATGTCATCTTATTTGATATTTTCCATTACATATTGCCATACGTTTGAGGGCTTAAACATTTCTTGGAGAATTAAAATAAAGGTGGACCATGTGACTAAGTGGTACCAAGATTTATGGAGGTAGAGAGTCAACCATCATGTTTATGAGGTGTATTCATATTTTGTATCTAAATTCAATAATTTTTTATTTGGGGAAGACACTTCATGGTTATCATTGGAAGCAACAACTTTTATGAAGGGAAGAGAGTTATGGAAAAAATACAAGATTATAATGTCATCAAGGTTTTATGCTCTATTGAAATACCAATCTTCCTTCCCTATTATATATCTAATAAGTTGTTTTTCATTGAAATATCAAGAGAAATTATTCAAAATATGATGAAGAGAGGAACCCTCCTAAATAGAACCTGGAAAATTCCCATAAGGTAAAGGTCAAAAGAAAAAGAACTCATTCACAACAGGAAGGGGATGAAACAAATGCTCAGGAAGATGATTTTCTATTGGATAACATGGATATATATGTAGATATTGAAAACATTACTTTCCTAGATGTATAAGCATCGACTTGAGAAAATGTATGACCTGTCTCCACACTCATGATCCAAGACAAGACATTATCTAATGAGGAAACATTTATTGTACACAATGCATCGATTGATAAGGAATCTAAGAAATTATTTTTTGAAAGAACTACAGCGAGCAAGAGTGGGAAGCTACGGTCTACCATTGACACTTGGGATATGTTTCCTTCAAAATTATCAGCCATTCATAGAGTTACAAGGGACGCACTTGATGTTTCAATTACACACACAGAAGAAGAGAATTCCTAGTTGAAATAAAGAATTAAAGAGTTGGAGGAAACCCTCATGCTACCACCTATTCCGGCTTCTCCCATTTCCATGATTCACCCTGGAAAGGGTCTTCAAAAAAACCAAGAATAAAGTTCTAGGGTCAAAGGAATTTCTAGTTTAATCATGACCACCCAACATTTTGTTGAATATAATATTAAAAAAATAATGTTATTAATTGTAGAATTGTTGGATATGGCCAAGAGTTTTACTTCTCTTGGTTTAAGAATTCAAAATACCAAAGAATAATTAAACTCTGATTTGAAAAATGATGAAGGGTTCTACATTGATGGAGTTGTGATGTTTACAACTAGAGTTTTGGCAATGACAAAGCATACAATAAAGAAAGAAAATCTACCTTCTTCGAGCTACATCAAATAATTGAAATCATGTTGGATGGAAATAATTAGTGTTTTAAAAGGTCTGATAACTTAATTGGATGACTTATCAATAAGAAAAAATGAAGCATATTTAAAAATCCTTGATTTGGATATCGCTAGAACTACCATTGAAGTCTCATACCCTAAGTATATTTCAGATTCTATGCTCATGACTTGACAACATTTCAAAGAACAAATTGAAGAATAAAAAAGGATATCGGCTGAAAAGTTTGATAATATGTTGGAGGTTACAAATGATGACATTGATAGCTGGTTGGTCGAGTACATCAATAAAAATGAAGAAATTGAAAATATATTACAAAATTTATCTATTGATCTTAGGGAAATTGAAAATGAATTGTTTGATGTTAATATAAAACAAGAGGTAACTGTTACTCCATTGAGGAAATTTATCCGAGAATAGTAGAATAACTCAGTTGCCAAGATTTACGAAATTCGAGCGGAGGTAGTTATGACTGGTAACCAAACTGCAACCAACAAGAGTATAAAGGAAGCGACAATAGGAAAATGAGGAGAGATATACCATCATAGTAATTCTGTGTTGATCACATGCTTCTTTCTTTATCAATTTTCATTGAGTTATTCTTGTTCTTTGAATAGAAAGGTATAACCCAATTCTAATAACTTTCTCTTTGTCTTCTTTCCAAATTATGTTGCTCAACATATTCCCACTTTCTTCCTTCTTCCTTCTATCTTCTTGTATATGTTTTATTTTATGGTCTGTGGGAGCCCTAATCCTAGTCCTTTGGACAAACGCCTTTAAATTTCAAGCATTACATAACAAACTTTATTGTTTTTGAGAAATCCCAAGAGAACTAATTTGGGATCAATTTTGAGTGTATTTTATAACTATAAGTTCTAAGTATAAAGTATTTAAAATTGATCCATCATAATCTTATTTTGAGCTATACCAGTATTTACTCTATAAAAGTTCTCTTATGTGTCTGAAACATATTATTTTATTTTGATGTGATCAAAAATATTTATTTTCACTATGATGGATGTGAGGATTTTTATTTTATTTTCTACAATATATGATGTGTGAGATTCCTGGTCCTTTCTCATTAATTCTCCTTTTACAAAGTTCTTTCATTTTTTTTTCAGAATTTTTATCTTTCTTTGAGCATAAAATATTGGACCATTTTGAGGTCCTATATTGTTTCTTGATCTTTAATTTATTAGAAATAACATAATCCAAAGTGAGTACCACCTCTAAAAAATTCAAGAGGATGCATATCCTTGTGAGGTTGTCATTTCAATCCTGACGGAATCAAGTGTCAACATTTTTGGTGACGATAGTGGGGAATGAACTGAAAGATTTGAACTTAGTTTAGCATCCTAAAATTAAATGAATTTGCCTTAGGATAACCATCCCTAGTTATAAATTGGATTAAATAATCAATGAAGTATTCTTCATCAACTATATAATCTTGCAATAACAACAACCGAAACTGTTGGTTGTGGAGCATGATTATCTTCCTGATTCAGAGGTCCTTGCTTTCAACCGTGTTTATACCCCGTGAAGTATTTACACCCCAGAAGTATGTACACTCTTCCACGCGGGGGAGTGCAGAGGGGGGGTACCCCCTCTGCGAAGTCCGGGGGGTCCATCCCCCCTGGCTGGGGGGTCTGGGGGTAAGTGGGCCCCCAGCGGGGGTTCGGGGCCAGTGTCCCCCGAAGCAAAAATTGCCTTATAAAAGTATATTGTAATTTCATTGTAAATTTGGACCATTCATTATAAGGTCACAAATCTAACGGTAGATATTATGTTAGGGTTTTTGCCCTAGAAGGCAACCCTCTTTTATGAGGGAAATGTATTGCGGCTATGATTGATGGTGAATATTGTATTCTGAGAGATGAGACTGTGAGAGAAAGAAGAGGAAGTTACAGCGGTTTTTGCTGTAGGTAGTATCCCTTCATTTGTTGGATAATAATAAAGGAAGGACCTGGCAATTTCTCTGGTGGACATAGCCCACACTGGGTGAACCACGTAAATCTATGTCTCTCTTGTATTGTGTGTCTTCTATGTTTTGTTTCTGCATTTGTTTTATTTTATTGCTCTGCGGTCCTCTTTTTCTAACAACTGGTATCAGAGTGTAAGGTAACTCGCAGGAAAAGAGGGTTCCTGGTTCGAGTGGGAGCAATGTGGGAAGATGGAAAGTTTAGGGTCGAGAAATTTAACGGCCAAAACTACCAGTTATGGAAGATGCAGATGGAAGACTATTTATATCAGAAGGAT
>ML784689.1:303248-315569 GCA_009831015.1 Picea engelmannii | reverse complement strand
CTTTGGAAGATGGACAATTGAAGCTGGAAAAGATACACACTAGCTAGAATCCTGCAGACATGTTAACAAAGGGAGTAACCAGGGAGAAACTGAGTTCTTGCTTAGTTTCAATTGTTCTTCAAGAATGAAGATGAAGATGAGAAATTTTCCAGGTCCAAGAAGGTTCAGAGTCCAGGATATACAGTAGCGGTGGAGTTGTTGAGATCAGTCTCCAAGTGGGAGATTGTTGGTTGTGGAGCCTGATTATCTTCCTGATTCAGAGGTCCTTGCTTCCAGCTGTGTTTATACCCCATGAAGTATTTGCACCCCAGAAGTATGTACGATCTTCCACACGGGGGAGTGCAGAGGGGGGGTACCCCCTCTGCAGGGTCCGGGGGGTCCATCCCCCCAGCTGGGGGGTTTGGGGGCAAGCGGGCCCCCAGCGGGGGTTTGGGGGCAATGTCCCTCGATGGGGGTTCAGGGGCGAAGCCCCCGAAGCAAAAACTTCCTTGTAAAACTATATTGTAATTTCATAGTAAATCTGGACCGTTCATTATAAGGTCACAGATATAACGGTAGAGATTATGTTAGGGTTTTTTCCCTAGAAGGAAACCCTCTTTTATGAGGGAAATGTCTTGCGGCTATGATTGATGGTGAATATTGTATTCTGAGAGAGGAGACTGTGAGAGAAAGAAGAGGAAGTTACAACGGGTTTTGTTGTAGGTTGTATCCCTTCATTTGCTGGATAATAATAAAGGAAGGACCTGGCAATTTCTCTGGTGGACGTAGCCCACACTGGGTGAACCACGTAAATCTGTGTCTCTCTTGTATTGTGTGTCTTCTGTGTTTTTTTTCTACATTTGTTTTATTTTATTGCTCCGCGGTCCTGTTTTTCTAACAGAAACTAGATAAGAATTAGAAAGGTCTTGGAAAACACTAGTTCAAGAAGCATAAAGAGAAATTATTCAAGGAAAAGGAGATATGAAAGACAAGACCGAAGAAATGAGAGACGAGCTCAAAGATCACAAGAAGAAGGTCGGAATTGAAGCTATAAAAATACAAAGTACCAATCACTAGAAGCAAAAGCAAGCAACTACATACCTTAAGAAAAAAACATATTCTTGATGAAAAGGAGAAGCTTATGGACATGGAAAAAAGAAATGAAGAAATATGTGAAGAACCACATGAAGAAAGACAAGAGGAAAGAATACATGAAGAAAGGAGAAGACTCAGAAATCTCAAAAGGATAAGAGATTCTCCTCTTGACCCATGAGGCAAACAACATGAGATCCATATTCTTCCTAAAGGTACTTTGAAAGAAATTTCCAGATATGGAACAATTGATGCTAAAAAACATATTGATTTGTTTCTGGATGTTTGTGATTTCCATCTTGTGGAGTATGATGATGTAATGGTAAGGTTGTTTATCCAAACCTTATCGGTCCAAGCCTATGAATTGTACACAACATTTCCCACCAGATCAATTGGTTCATTCAATGATCCTGAAACCATGTTCCTAACTACTTTTTATCCCCTGGACATGTATCATACTATTCTCACTAATTTTACTTAGATTTGTCTAAAGAAAAATGAAAGGATGAGAGACTTGAATCTCAGATTCAATAAAACTATGAAAAAGATTCCTGAAGATAAAAGGCCTAATGATCCAGTGATACTTGGCTGTTTTAAAAATCATGCATGATTTTAGGGGCTAAATTTCTCTCATGGGCTAATTTTCCATGGTTTTTCCAAAAATGAGATTCACTATTTTAAAAATGATTTGCCCAAATTCTATAGGATAAAATTATTTTACCTTAAAAATCGTCAAAATTTTCTAAAAACTATATAAAATACTTAGAAATTTGAATATTTTTACAAAAATATCGCCAAACATTTATAGTTGACATATGAAGGATTAGTAAGATTCGCCAAGGTTTCTACATTTTAAAATAAATTTACATCCTTAAAATCATCCATGATAAAAATTCCATGCCACCAAATGTGAATTTTTCCATCATAGCCTCCCAAATGGATACCTTAGAGGAAGCAATGACTAAAGCCAGAGAAATGGAGGAAATCATGAATGAAACAGGCATTGAACCTGACATTATCCTCATAAAAGTAAAAAGGAAGATGGTTAATATAAATATTTATGATCAAGGACCATCGATGTAACACCCTGTTTCCCCCAGTTTGTAAAAATAACTGGACTGGCCAAGAACTGTGGCAAACTCAGAAATGTGAATATGTGATGTGAATGGACCTTGTGGAAAAGTTTGATGAATGTGAATTATATTATGAATTTATACTCCAGGACTGTTGAGAGGGGAATATGATAAAAAAGATACCATGATGGCGGTGGAAGGCACCTGGAAAGGTGGCATTAACTTCCACCGATAATCAATACCGTATTTGGACACCACTGGCCTGGAGAACCAAAAGTGGCTCGCTAGCCCCAAATTAAATTTCTCGCAGGCTGGTAGGTAGATGGATCCTCAGGAATTAATGAGGGATGGGGAGGTGAACCGCCCATCCGTAGAGCCATCAGGATTGACCAATGCGAGGGAAATCGCGCCACACGCAACCTCGCAAAAGGATAATGCGTGGGGGAGAAGTTATTGGGGGCAGACGCGAGGGGAGGAAGAGAACTCTGGCAATATATAGAGTGAGTGATGGCATAGAGGAAGGAGAGTAACCTTTGCTCCTGGTCACTGGTAAACAGAGACACAGTCTCACAGCATTGTGGTCTCAGCTCGGGGGTGGCTAGTGGTAAATCTGTTGGGAGTCGTTGAGCCTATGGTTGGGTGGAAATGAGCACCCCTCTCAGCAGTTGCATAACCCTTGGTGTTATTTCTGATAAGTGTTTTTCCTCTGGCATCTTGAAATATATATATTTATGCTGACATTTATGTTTATAAGCTATGAAATGGTGAATGATTTCAGAGTAAGAATGTTTGTATGGTGTTCTGATCAGTACTGGTAGATGCATGTTTATAATGGAAAGACTAGGTATGGCTTATGTCTTCATAAATCACTATTTACATGCATACTGATCTAATTCAGACTGTATGTCTGATTCGTGGGAGAAAGGTACCCTTATCTGCCTCAGATAATACCCTAGGTAAAAACCTCCCCATAGAGATACCCTCCTTGAAAAGCCCATCAAGAACCGGGAAAGAGAATATGAAGGCACAAGGCCTTAGTAACCCTGCATGAGGAGGAATGATCCTCTTGAAAACTTGAGATGGCAGCATAAGGATGAAGTATCGAATCAACGGACGAGATCCCGTCGGGAGATCTGTGGTCACTCATGACCGTCAGATCAGAAGAAGAAGATGGAGTGTTAAGTTCCTTAACCCTGATAGGTATTGATCGACGGACAAGATTCCATCGAGAAACCTGTGGTCATGCATGACCGTTAGATTGGTAGGAGTAAGTAGGGTGTTAAATGCCTTACCCCTTTGTTTGTTTGTGTCTTCGTGGGTAGCAAAGAAATCGGGACCATAGATCCCCAAGGTCCATGGGAGTATCTGGACCGTTGATTTTTCCACGCCCAAGAAGTCGTGGAAGAATGCACAGGTAGGAACCAATCTGAGCCGTCAGATCTCGGTTGGAAAACCAGACAGCCGTTGGATTTGTTAGGAGTTACCCAAGGGTTAAACCCAAATGAATAGGGGTGAAAGCCCCGAAATAGATCTAGACCATTCGAACGACAGAGGCCATGTGTCATGAGATTTCCCATTTCGGGAAATCGGGAATCGAGAACTTGGGAGTTCTGGTGATGAGAGATCGGGATGTTCCATGGTGGAAACCCCGAAGCAGTTTTGGACCGTCCGATCTCGGGAGGCTACCAGTCAAAATATTACCCATTTCGGGAGATCGGGAGTCAAGAACTCGGGAGTTCTAGTGATGAGAGATCAAGAATTTCCATGGTGGAAACCCCGAGACAAATATGGACCATCCGATTTAAGGGGGCCACATGTCGTGAGATTTCCCATTTCGGGAAATCGAGAATCGCGAACTCGGGAGTCCTGGTGACGAGAGATCGAGACTTTCCATGGTGGAAACCCCAGAACAGATCTGGACCATTCGATTTAAGGAGTCTACGTGTCGAGAGATTACCCGTTTCAGGAAATCGGGAATCGGGGATTCGAGAGTTCCGTTGACAAGAAGTCAGGCTCTCACCTTGATAAATCCCGACCTATAATATCGAGACGTTAGCATGTGGCTAAGTCCCGATGAACGGACGAGATTCCTTCGGGGGATCTTAGGGTCTATAATGACCGTCAGATGTGGACAAGAGATGTCAACTTTAAGTCGGGGCGTGAATCCACATTAAGGTAAGTAGCGAGCAGATCTGGACGGCCAGAGTCCACCCACCCAGATCTACGACCGAGGCTTCATTCTGGAGCCCCCTTTCCATTTTTCCTTTAGTAGTGAGGGGGGGGGGTTCAAAATCGAACGTGCAACTCTCGAATAGTTTATATTAATTCACCTTGATCAACGGTGCTCAAGTGAATTCCAGACCCCCCCTGTCATTCTGCCGTTAATTGGGGGNCCCCCCCCCCTGTCATGTCGGCTACCATGTCGCATCTCCCCCTCTTCCACCTGTACTCCACTTAACAACACGACGGGTCCTGTTCTCATTGGTTGTTCTCTAGCCCTGTTGGGATTTGTCCCCATTGTCTATCCGATAGCCCTGCCAGGGTTCGACGGTTGCAGAGTCGAACGATTCGACATTCCTGTGGTGCCAAGTCGTGAAATACAAAGAGGCACAATGATTATTTGACTTGTGATCATGACCCACGGATTACATAGGAGCAGACAGAGAAAGAGCTAGCTTGCGCTAGGCCTCCGTAGGTAATTTGGGGGCTCTGATTCTACAGAAATCAATGAAAATTTGATTATGGTAGTGGGTATGTGATAAAGTGGTATCAGAGCATGGTTACAACAATTGGCCTGCTTGGGCTCAGGCACGAGCTGCGTTAGAAGATATTGTTATCTGCATTTCTCTTTAAGGAGAAGGACTGTAGAATGAAACTATAATTTGGAAACTTCTATAACCCCTCTGTTAAAATGGCAACTACTCTTATAGGAGTAGGGATGCATTGATCGTTATCACTAATAAGATTTGAGTGCGAATGACAGAGGTAGAATAAATTGTGCTATGAAGCTGCACGAGCCAGACAAGGGACATGGACTGTGTTGTCATGTTTTAGTATTATGAGGGCGACCTACTAAAGTAGGTAGAGTCTCTTGCAATTGAGATGGTTGGTTAGATAAGGGTTAAGACCCAAATGAAGAACCCCTTCATGATTTGGGAAATCTGGTAAGGACTGGTAGGATCCTTAGAAAGTTATGATTTATGCATTATTAAGAGACTAAACCCTGAGCATACAATTCCTCATGATTGAGAGGACTGGTGAAAATACGTAGGGTCAGATTTACCTGACCTATAATGGTTAGAATCAACCATGAGGATAACCTATTTGAGGAGTCCTTTGGGACTATTGCTAGTTCCCAAGAGTGACCCTTGTTGGTCATTTCCATAAAGAGAGGGTAACACCCGTATGAGTTAGGACTATGAGACTAGTCCAGTAGGAAACCTAATAAGCTTAGGAGGAATAGTATCCGTTAGATTGGAATCAACAAGAGTCATTGATCTAGAGCTTCGAGGTTTTGTCTATGGGGAAAATGGAAGCGTAGACTTCCCAAAGTCACGCCAGGTAAATCACCAATTTAATCAAGACCGTTGATTGCCGGGGAGATCTGGACCATTGGATCCAGATTGTCGGGCCCACATAGAATAAAAGTTGGGAAATGGTGGAGCATTGTCCATGGATTCTCCGAAACACGGGATCCTGACACGTGTATAAGAATTGATCCCAGGTCCCGAGTGAAGGGTCATGTGGATGAAAGAGCCGAGAAAACCCTAGCCTCGGTCTTTCGGGTTTTCAGATTTCCGAAATCAAGGAAACAAAATTCCTTGCAACGGAAATTTCAAAATCGTGAAATGCAAAGCGCCTTTTAATTTGGATCGTAGTCACCGCCGGTGGTCATGTGAGGAGAGGGTGTAAGCCAATATGATGAATAATGCATGATTTAATGCACCGAGGTACTTCATATTAAGAAGCCTGATACTCATACCAATAAGGTATGAATGATATATAGAACGTGCAAGTAATGCACATGTAGGATGTAAGAGTGTAAGTATACTAAAGGCCCAACATGATGGCCCTGATGAGTGAAATGTGAGGCAAGAATTACACTTGCCAAAATTGAATGAATACCATGGATGCATGGTTGACTCCATTCTAAAGAGTCGTGAAGGATCTATCTTGAAGGATAGCTTAAAGGGAATGTACTCCATATCCCCGGGAAAATCCAGTATAATTAAATGAAAGAGTAAACGAGCAAGGATGCTCTGTTGTCATGATAAGAGGCAAATGTTTATGCCTTTGTAGATCACAATGAGAAGGACTGTGAACAATCCTGAGATGACTAATTTTAAAAATGGAAATGTATGTAGGCTATGAAATATAACTATGATAGCTACATCAAGTCTTAGGATTATGAAAGTGGTTAAGTACATCATAGATCTAAGTTAACAAATATGCATGTTATATTCCTTAAGGGAATATTTGGTAGACCACTAAAAAGCTAACTCAAGGTTGAGGCCATCACAGGTGGTGATGGATCTGCAACAAGGAAGTTGCATGCTGAAGGAGTTCCTAGTGGAGGAACTGTATAAGGTCTCTGTCAAAAGAACAGAGTTACGACCCTGATAATTGTTGAAGGTTGGACAACGAGCTGCAAGGCTTGTCCATGTATAAGAATCCTGGATTACATTTTGGAAAAATCATGTAAGTAATAGAAGACTAATAACCGAATATTGACCATTCTGATAACCTAATGGAAGTGTGTAGGATGAACACGTTCCTAACCCATTATGAACAAAGAGTTTCTACTAAAGCATGTTGAAGTATCCTAAGTGTTAGGATGGGCCTAAACCAGGGCTGCTTAGAAAAAGAGTAGTTGTGGAAACTAGTTTGGTTGGTAAGAGGCCAGTAAACCCCTGAGTATGAGTAACTAAATAAATGAGTACGTTTAATTGATACAGCTTGGTTGAAGCTATGATTAAGGAAAGGCAGTGAGACCTTAGAGATAACTTGACTGGGTTGAAAATCCCCAGGCGATGTAGAAAGAATTGGGAGAAGGGGAGAGCCCTCAATTCTTCCCTTGTTGTGCATTATGTTTCTATGGAATGAGGAAGTTAGTACATTGATGAACAAAAATGATTTGACACCATAATAATGATGGTTGTAATGCTGTGAAAATGATTAAGAACTGTTGTGTTACACTCATGAAAAACATTAAGGATAATGTGATGAAGTGCATACAGATATGCTAGACATGCCTAAAAATGTTTTTATTAATTAAACGCTATGATATTTGCATTTCAATTTACATGATGATTAATATGCCTATGGTGTATGCCATGTGTAGAAAGGAATAATATTGGAACTGTTGAGAAAGACAGTTGCCAATAATGAACAACCTCAAGCAGAGGGTGACCATGGAAAGGTTGCGGTCGAAAGGTTGTTGACGTGACTGTGGAAATCCCGCTAAAGTAATACTGATAAGATAGAGGACAAAGAAAGGGTGCAAGCAGCTAAGAACAGGTATAAAGATATTCATGCCTGTGGGGCACAGGGTATGAAGGGATTTGGTAAGAAACCCTCCTGAAATAATTACTATCGCATGTTATACCTGAAAATTGAAAGGGCGGTTGTATGCCTTGGATACCTCAGTAGGGAATGGTTCGAGAAAGAGAACCTGAATAATGGAGGTATGAACCTCTGATAGTAAAAACTAGTTGTAACCCTCAAAAGAATTCATGAGCTGATATGTCATGAACACATGGACCAATCAAGGAATGATTGGAAACAAAAAGTGCTCATAGATAGCACGTTGCATGGAATTACTTCCAAGAAATTCATATTTGCATAAAGGACAGACAATGGATTTCTCATTGAGGAAGGAGGACCTTCCAACATTTTTACTCACGAGGTATAGGTGTTAGATAAAATCAAATGTGGGTGGCCATGAGTATTGGCACCATGGTTATTAATGAAGGTGGGTGCATTCATGTGAAACTTTTAAGTCTAATATGTACTAATTTGGGGTCGTGATCGGCCTATAACAGGAAGTGTGGATTCTGTTGTAAGAATGAATGAAAACGAGTAAACCATATGAGGAGAGGATCGGTTAAATCCAAACACCCCATGACCAAGAACCGGTCATAAAGTGTGACAAACTTGAAATCAATGCAAGAATGCATTGGGTATGAATGTGGCCAAGGATAGTGGCACAGTTGTTAAAACTCCTTGGAATGTTGAATTACATTTGAATATATATATATATATATATATATATATATATCTACATGGAAAATATAACAATTTGTTTGGCTGATTGAGGAATGAATTGCAGGAAGCAGGGAGTCTTGGATATGGCAATGTTGTAAGCCCATAAGGAAGGTTAATTTCCTGCTGACCAAAAATGTTATGGGAAGGAAAGTCCCATAATTATGAGTCTGGTTCCTGAGCGGGACAAATATGAAAACAAATCGTGAGACTTGATAAATCTGTGGGTGACAGGTTTGTAATAAAATTTTGAAAGTTAGAATTTATGATGATGTCTCATGAAATCTTGTGTACCTGCGATACAGGTGAGAAGTAAATATTTGTCCTGAAAGGAATAGATGAAGGCTATCAAAGCTTAAGGTGATGAACATGGCTACTGTTGAGCCATGAAAACCCTATGATAAGCCATGATTGCCTGCAAATTATTGTGTTGAGGTAACACAAGCTGGAGGGACGCCTCGGCAGAGCAAGTCTGATGGACGCCCCAACTGTAAGACTCAATAGGATCTCTAAGATTCTTGTGCAATAAAACCTTGGCAGGGCAAGATGGATTGCCCGAGGGACTGTATAATAGTGAAGGGGATGCATGAGCCTGGGCCTGGAGGGTGAGTGACCGCAAGGAAGAGGAGACCTTAATAATTTTTTGAAAACTATTGGGATCATGCACACAGTGGGTAGTTTCCCGTGCAGAAAAACTTTGGAAGGGAAGATGAAACCATGATAGCTCTTGTGAGCTATTGAATTGGAATCATGCACCCAGGATACCAGAAAATGATCATTGCCACCCGGAAACAATTTTATTGGCCTGGATTGAAGAAAGACATAGCCAAATATTTGGCCCAATGCATAGAGTGTCAACAGGTTAAAGTAGAACATCGACACCCAGCAGGACTATTACACCCTTTACCCATCCCAGAATGGAAATGGGAAACCATCTCCATGGATTTTATCACTGGATTTCCAACTTCAACCAAACAGAATGACGCCATTATGGTAGTGGTGGATAAACTGAGCAAGCCTGCTCATTTCAACCCCATCAAATCAACCTGCAAGGCGATATATATTGCCTAGGTATTCATGAAAGAGGTATTCAGACTGCACGGTATGCCAAAAGAGATAGTGTCTGACCGAGACAAAAAAATTTTACTTCCAATTTTTTGAAATCACTGATGGCTGGTTTAGAGACCAAATTGTTGTTTAGCATCGCCTATCACCCTCAAACCGATGGATACACAGAAAGAGTGAATCAAATATTAGAGGATATGTTAAGGATGCATGTAATGCATCAACCCAGGAAATGGGAAGACTACCTGCCATTGGTAGAATTCACCTACAACAATGGCTACCAAGCATCCTTAAAGATGATTCCCTTCAAGGTCCTCTATGGTAGGCCGTGTAATACTCCAGTCAGCTAGAGTAATCCTATAAATAGGATTTCTTTTGGACCCGACATGTTGAAAGAAATGTAACAGCAAGTGACTCAAATAAAACAAAATCTGAAGGTCACTCAGAACCGACAGAAAAGTTATGTTGACTAAAAGAGAACTCCAAGAGAGTTCAAAATGGGAGACCATGTATATCTCAGAATTAAGCCCAGAAGGAGTTCCCTGAAAATGGGAGCTTGTGCCAATTTGGCACCCCGGTATTGTGGACCCTTTGAGGTTCTAGATAGAGTGGGACCTGTAGCCTATCAGCTAGCACTTCCTCCCACAATAAAAGAACATAATGTTTTCCATGTTTCATTATTGAACAAATATGTACATGATGCTAATCATATAATTGACTGGTCTGTGATCCAGGTGGAACCGGAGGGAGAATTTCTACCAGAACCCCAATGCATATTGGAAAGAAAGGAAACCCCGCTCTGGAATGGAACCATTGCATAGGTAAAGGTGCAGTGGAGACATTTTGGCCCAGATGAGGCTACATGGGAAATCGAGGATGCCATGAGACAAACATATCCAATTTTGTTTACTTATGTATGTGAAATTCATGTTAAAATATAAGAACATTGAGTATGATGTTCCTTTAAGGGGGAGGGAATTGTAACACCCTGTTTCCCATAGTTTGTAAAAATAACTGGACTGGCCAAGAACCGTGGCAAACTCAAAAATGTGAATATGTGATGTGAATGAACCTTGTGGAAAAGGTCGATGAATGTGAATTATATTATGAATTTATATTGCAGGACTGCTGAGAGGGGAATATGATAAAAAAGAGACCACGATGGCAGTGGAAGTCACATGGAAAGGTGGCATTAACTTCCACCGAGAATCAATACCGTATTTGGACTCCACTGGCCCAAAGAACCAGAAGCGGCTCACTGGCCCTGAATTAAATGTCTCGCAGGATGGTAGGTAGATGGCTCCTCAGGAATTAAAGAGGGATGGGGAGATGAACTGCCCATCCGTAGAGCCATCAGGCCTGACCAGCGCGAGGGAAATCGTGCCACACACAACCTCGCAAGAGGATAAGGCACGGGGGAGAAGCTATTGGGGGCAGATGCGAGGGGAGGAAGAGAACTCTAGTGATATGAAGAGTGAGTGATAGTAGAGAGGAAGGAGAGTAACCTTCTCTCCTGGTCACTGGTAAACGAAGATGCAGTCTCACAGCATCGTGGTCTCAGCTCGGGGGTTGCTAGTGGTAAATCTGCTGGGAGTCGCTGAGCCTACCGTTGGGTGGAAATGAGCACCCCTCTCAGCAGTTGCATAACCCCTGGTGTTATTTCTGATAACTATTTTTCCTCTGGCATCTTGAAATATATATATTTATGCTGACATTTATGTTTATAAGATGTGAAATGGTGAATGATTTCAGAGTAACCATGTCTGTATGGTGTTTTGATCAGTACTGGTAGATGCATGTTTATAATGGAAAGACTACGTATGGCTTATGTCTTCATAAATCGCTATTTATATGCATACTAATCTAATTTAGACTGCATGTCTGATTCATGGGAGAAAGGTACCCTTATCTGCCTTAGATAGTACCCTGGGTAAAAACCTCCCCATAGAGATACCCTCCTTGAAAATCCCATCAAGAACTGGGAAAGAGAATGTGAAGGTGCAAGGCCTTAGTAACCCTACACGAGGAGGAACGATCCTCTTGAAAACTCGAGATGGCAGCATAAGGATGAAGTATCGAATCGACGGACAAGATCCCATCGGGAGATCTGTGGTCACTCACGACCGTCAGATCAGAAGAAGAAGATGGAGTGTTAACTGCCTTAACCCTGATAGGCATTGATCGACGGACAATATTCCATCGGGAAACTTGTGGTCATGCATGACCGTTAGATTGGTAGGAGTAAGTAGGGTGTTAAATGCCTTACCCCTTTGTTTTTCTGTGTCTTCGTGGGTAGCGAAGAAATCGAGACCGTAGATCCCCAAGGTCCATGGGAGTATCTGGACCATTGATTTTTCCACGTCCAGGAAGTTTTGGAAGAATGCACAGGTAGGAACCAATCTGAGCCGTCAGATCTCGGCCGGAAAAGCCGACAGTCATTGGATCTGTCAGGAGTTACCCGAGGGTTAAACCCCTAGTGAATAGGGGTGAAAGCCCCGAAATAGATCTAGACCATCCGAATGACAGAGGCCATGTGTCATGAGATTTCCCATTTTGGGAAATTAGGAATCGAGAACTCGGGAGTTCTGGTGATGAGAGATCGGGATGTTCCATGGTGGAAACCCCGAAGCGGTTTTGGACCGTCCAATCTCGGGAGGCTACGTGTCAAAAGATTACCCATTTCGGGAAATTGGGAGTCGAGAACTCGGGAGTTCTGGTAATGAAAGATCAGGACTTTCCATGGTGGAAACCCCGAGACAGATCTGGACCGTACGATTTAAGGGGGCCACGTGTCGTGAGATTTCCCATTTCGGGAAATCGGGAATCGCGAACTCGGGAGTCCTAGTGATGA
>ML784689.1:279935-294910 GCA_009831015.1 Picea engelmannii | reverse complement strand
ATGTATGCAGTTGTTAATGTTGAGAATTTGAAATTGTATGAGCCTATGTTGATTGATGATCATGGAGAGCATGTTCAGATTCCTTCTATAGATGATTTTTCCCCAGAGTATCTTACAGAACTGCATGAAGATACCATTCTTGACAAGAGAATGCGAACTTCAAAACAAGGAAATGTGGAGTATCTTCGAGTTGGCCTTAAAGGAACAAATCCAAGGAAAGCCAAGTGGATTGAGGTTGGAAGGGTGAGGGAACTATACCCTCATCTTCACAAAGACTGAATATAGTCTTTTGGAGGTCCAAAAGCTTCCCAATGGGGAGGTGTGATCAGGGGATCAAATTTTGCTAAAAAATTCAAAGTTCTTGGAATCACTTCAAATCGAATGAGAACATAGGCCTCGTCGTTGCAAACCCAACACAACTCGTTTTGTCTCAAACGGACATCGGGAGCGAGAGATATTGCGATCTGTTTGAATCGTCAAACAGGCAAAAAAAGGGACGCTGACTGTGCAGTCCGTACAATCCGTACAGGCTGACGTGGCAAGGCCGTATGACTGTACGCTGATGTGGCATGCGGTGAGATGGCATTTGTTGATTAGTAGATGTGGTCGAATGGTGTTTCAACGCGTGGCAATATGTGGTTGGTGGTTTGGTGCCACATGGCCCAGTCATGGGATACCACGTGGCACCATTATATTGGTTGTTTGATCAAAATATAATGGAGTCCATGGGGTTCGAACCCTGGACCTCCCCACCATGTAAAGCTTTTACAAAGTCCGCCCGACCAACATACCACCATTTGTTCCTTGTTGTATATATGAATTGATATGTATTAAAGTTTGGTTTATGTTGCATTTGGCGGGGGGTCGGGACGGGGCTTAGCCCCGGCCCATGGTTGTATTGTTTATTGCATGTGACCATACCATATCATGTGGGAGTTGTGTTTTGAATGGATCCCCGGTCGCATGGTTTTATATATATGACCATACCCTTTGTAAAATAGCACGCGGGGTTTTTAAAACATGTAGCCCGTGGTTATATACATAACCACATGTGACCACAACCGAGGGCGCAGGGTTTGAAATGGTTGAGTTCTATTGCTAGCCCGAGGTTGTATGGATGACCCTCATGTGCTCGAGAGCTAGGCGGTTAGGGGCTGGCGTGCCCATAATGGTCCTACAGTTCGCACCGTTGGCACGGTTGTGCCTGGTGTCGGGTTTTTATGCTTTAAATAGCGTGTGTGCTAGGTTGCATGAACAAGGGTTTGATTTGTAGATGCAAAGACAACAAGCTTGAAGAGGGGACTTCCAAGAAACCTAACTCCTTCATTTTTTGGCCAAACGAGGTGCCGAAAAAGCCCAGCTAGGGGTTTTGGACGCTTTGAAGCCATTGGAGCAGTCTATTGGTCAATTTGAGCATTGTAAATCATGTTTTTGAGCACTTTGAGAAATTAATAATAATGATCCATTGGAAGCTGGACCAGGAGATGTAGCCCAAGAGAGGGGTGAACTCCTTTATCATTTGTTGTGTTTATGTGCTTATGTTCATTGGTTATGTTGATGTTTATATGCATCTTAAATGAGTAAATCTTTTTTTATAATGTGTTGCAAAGTTGATCCATTTGCTTTTAACACATAAACTTTACTTGCAAATATTTTCAAGATTACAAGTCTTCTTCATTTTTAGATCATGAAGGAGCTTTCCCAAGTTTAGGGAGCGGAGTTGGACTTGTTCTTAAAAGTCCCAAAACATTGTACACCCACATGCTATCAGACTTGAGTTTTCTTGCACAAATAATGAAGAGAAAAATGAGGCTTTGATTCAAGGAATGATCCTTGCATGAGAAATGAAAATTGAACATTTGATTATGACTGGCAAGTCTAAATTGGCAATAAATCAAGTCACTCATAAATATAAGATTAATAAGGAAAGGATTAAATTATATTTCAAAAGAGTAAATGAATTGATGGAGGCCTTCTCTTCTCTTATTCTTTCATTCCAAGGGATAAAAATCAGAAGGAAGATTCATTAGCATTGGCGGCTTCCCTATTGAACCCAAATGATATCCAGATTAAAACATATTTTCAAGTAAAAAGGGTATTTCGACCTTCGGTACCTAATAACCAAGAGTATCTTCATGTATTTTAAAATGATGAAGACATATAAACTTTTCTGGTAAATTAAAATGAAGATGAAGATAATGACATCGCTACTATTCCAAAGAATTGTGTCCAATCCAAATCTATTTTCACAAGAGATGACCATGCCAAAAATCTCCTAGAAGAAGTATTGGTCCAAAAAGTGCAAGAAACGAGAAAAGTAAATATTGGGACTGATAATCCACAAAGTACATTAACTTGGGAGTTGATTGTACATTTAATGAAGTTGATCAATATGTCACACTCTCCAAAGAATATATTGATGTTTTTGCATGGAGTTATGATGATTTAAAGGCATGTGATAAAACAATATTTCAGCACATCATCCCATTAAGAGAAGGATAAAAACCTGTCAAGAAGAGGAAAGGATGATGAACCATAATTTCAAAACATTAGTGAATATTGAATTAGAAAAATTGAAGAAAGATGGAATTATATATCCCATTAGGCATTTTGATTGGATTTTGAATCCGGTGGTTGTGAGAAAGAAGACTGGGGAGATTCAGATTTATGTGGATTTCAAGGATCTTAATAAATCAAGTTTAAAGAAGAATTATCCTCTGGCTAACATCAAGTTCTTTCTCCAACAAGTCACTGGATCTTCTTGTATGTCCATGTTACACTGTTTTTCCGGATATAAGCAAGTTTTGGTTGCAGAGGAAGACAAAGCAAAGACAACCTTCATAACTCTTTGAGAGACATGTGCATATTGCCAGATTCCCTTTGGTTTGAAGTGTTCTAGAGATACATTTCAAACGGCTATGGATCAATACTTTGACGGTTTTATAGGGAGACACGTGGTGAACTATCAATATGATTTGACAGTCCATTCAAAAACAAGAAATGAGCACATTCATCATCTATGGAGTTTCTTTGAATCCAAAGAAATGTTTGTTTACTATGACTAAAGGAAATGTTTTGGGGAATATTGTTTGCAAAGAAGGAATCTATATTGACCCAGAGAGGGTTAAATATATAAATGAACTCAACCCCCCATCATCTAAGAAAGGAGTCCAGTCTTTTTTTGGAAAAAACAAATTTGTACGGAGATTTGTTCCTGATTAGACAAGTATTGTAAAACCCATCAACTCATTATTGAAAAAGGATCAAATATTTGAATGGACTTAGGATATACAGGAAGCCTTTAGTAACATCAAAAATGAAATCACTATATCCCCAGTCCTCATTAGTCCATATTTCCAAAGAGATTTAATAATGTATTCATTTACAACAGAAATCATTGTGGAATATGTTCTTACTCAAAGAAATGCCAAGGGTGAAGAGTTATCAATTAGTTTCATGAGAAATACCCTTCATGACTATGAACTAAGATATTCAGAATTGGAGAAATAGACCATGTCTCTAGTAAAAGAAGTAGCACATTTTTAGGCTTACATATTAAATTCTCATGTCATTGCATATGTTCCATCCTCTCATGTTAAGATGTTTTTAAACCAACAATTAAGAGATTCAGGGAATTTGGAAAACTATCTAGCAAAAATTCAAGAGTATGATATTGAAATTAATCCTCTAAATGAAGTTAAGGGGAAAGGATTGTGAAATTGTATTATGAGCGGTGATTCTTTGAATGGAGTAGTTTCGATTTCAATTGGAAAACCTATACCTGTCTCTGAATGGTACACATATATTGTGTTTTATTTGAAGTCTGGACAATTTCCTGTCACCATAACTGCAAAGGAAATAAGAGCATTAAAGATGAAATCAAATCAATATGTATTGATTGTTGAAGTCTTATTCAAAAGGAATTATGATGGCAGGTTATTAATATGTATTGATGAAAAGAGATCTCAAGAATTAATACAATAATTTCATGAAGGAATATGTGGGGGACATTTCTCGCCCACTGCTACAACACATAAAATATTAAGAGACAAATTTTATTGGCCTCCAGTTTTCAAGGAATCCTATGCTACAATGAGAAAATGTATCTCTTGTCAACAATTTTCAGGGAAGATAAAAAGATCTGCAATGCCATTACAACCCATATATGTAGAACAACAATTTGTCGAATAGGGACTAGACGTCATTGGACCAATAAATCCAAAATCAAGTAAAGGGAATATATATATTATTTCTACTAAAGATTATTTCACGAAATATCAAGAAGCAGTAGAATTAAAAAAGGATAACTCTAAATAATTCATTAAATTTCTCAAATATAATATATTGTCAAGATTTGGTGTCCCAGAAAAGGTCATTACTGAAAATGGTTCAATTTTCATCAGGTCAAAATTTACATAATTTTGTGGAGAATATGGTGTCGTCATGTGACAATCATTAAGCTATTACCCATGAGGGAATGGTATTTATGAATCTACCAATAAGACACTCATTCAGATTTTAAAGAAAACTATAGATCATAATCAAAATAAATGGCATTTGAAATTGACAGATGCTTTGTGGGAAAGCATAATGACTCTGAAAGACAACACTGGGATGTCTCTGTATATGTTGGTTTATGGGAAGGAAGAAAAAATGCCAATCAACCTTGAACTAGATGCCTTGACTTATGTAGTTAACACAGAATACATTGAAGACATTACTCCTATGCAAAAGAGATTAAATCAATTATTGAGATTGGAAGAAGAATGAATTGAAGATTTTCATAGAACATCTAAGAGAAAACATAGTGTCAAAATATATTTTGATCAGAGCGCAACAATAAAAAAAAATTCGAAAAGGGGAACTCGTGTTACTATGGAACAAAGCTAAGGATAAATCATCAATGCACATAAATATTGAAGCACTCTAGATTGGGTTGTACATCATTGAAAAAATCTTGGGTTTCAATTCATATATGCTCAAAGACATGAAGGGGAAAATGCTAATGTTTCCTGTCAATTGGTGACACTTGAAAATAATTTTCGCCTGAAATATTGTCTTCTCCTTGTACATAGTTTTCCATTTATTCTGTCCATCCTTACTTCTTCGACTCCATTTCCCAAAGGATAAAACATTGGGTTATGAATATTCTGGATTCTTGACAACCCACAAGGGGTTATCATCCCACATTTGGAGCTAGTTGTTGAACCCCTTTTGTGTTTTCCTTCCTCACTTATTCTAATTTCCCACCTCTTTTAATAGCCTTTCTTTCCCCCTTCTATGTTTTCCCTTTTCCCATTTTCTCTTTATCCCTTATTTTTCCCCTTTCTTGGAACTACTATAGTTAGTCAATTTTAACATTTGTGGAACTTTAGACTTGTGGACTCTTGCACTCTCATTATCGAATGTTCACCTATATATAATTCCTCCCAACACTTAGAATGATTTTTCATTTTGTACTTGTGGATATTTCGACTTGCATATCTTCCTTTTCATACTAGTTGCCAACCCCGATGCTTGGCCATTACTTGCCCCTTCACATCGTTCAATGAAAAATTTATTGTTATCCCTATGGACCCAAATACCAAATTTATTATTGAAGTGGTAGTTAATTAACAATGTTGTTATCAAGGCTACTAATAGTTATTTTGAGTTAATGTTTCTATAAAAAGAAATCAAACTCAAGTTCATTTTACGGTGTAAACTAATAGTTCAATAAAAAGTTGCCCAACTTTGCTGGGACAACCATGAGAGAGTAGTCATTCTGTGGGAATACTCTGAACATATTTTCTGAGGAAGATCATAATTATCATTGGTGCCTCTCCTACTAGTATTATTCAAAATCGATGGATAGCGAAAACAACAAAGTATGGACCTCGGGAATAGTTCTCGGGGGATGTGTTCCATAATTATTTGAGTGAAAGGACATCATCACCTGGTGTGTTGATAAGCTTATTCAAAATATAAGATTCGTTGCATTTCATAATAGTTCCCCTATCTCATTGACACCTTCAATATTTAGAGAAATGCTAAAATTTCCAAAGCCGATCCTGGTCTATAAAGGGGAGGAAGCAAGAAACTTCCTAAGAAGTAAGAAAAACATATTAGAGCTTCTTCAAGAATATTTGCATGACCCTATGACAATTTCTAAAGACATATCAATCATTCAGGTAAGTTCTTTAAAGAATTCCTGTAAGGAAATTTCCTGATAATTTAGTAGAATTACTGGCGAGGATTCTACATAAACAATTGTTTGATTGGCATTGCACATATTAAATTTTTTTGTTCATGAAAATGTTATCTTCTAATGGGTGAAGATAAGATTGAATGAAATCACTACACAACTGACTAATTTCAAGTATGATAAAAGGTTTTAGATGTCATGTTATTTTATATTTTCCATTACATATTGTCATATTGTTGAGGGATTAAACATTGCTCAGAGAATTAAAATAAAGGTGGACCCTGTGACCATGTGGTACCAACCATGTGGTACCAATATTTATGGATGCAGAGAGTCAACCATCATTTTTATGAGGTGTATTCAGATTTTGTATCTAAATTCAAGAAATTGTTATTTGTGGAAGATACTTCGCGGTTATCATTGGAAGCAACATATTTTATTAAGGGAAGAGGAGTTCTGGAAAAAATGTAAGATTATAATATCATTAGGGTTGTATGCTCTATTGAAAGACCTATCTTCCTTCCCTATTATATATCTGATAGGTGTTTTTTCATTGAAATATCCAGAGAAATAATTTAGGAGATGATGAAGAGAGGAATACTCCTAAACAAAACCTGGAAAATACCCATAAGATAAAGGTCAAAATAAAAATAACTAATTCACAGTAGGAAGGGGATGAAACACATGCTCAGGAAGATAATTTTCTATTGGATAACATGGATCTAGATGTAAATATTGAAAACATTAGTATATGAGATGTAGAAGTATCAACTTGAGAAAATGCATGGCATGTATACACACTCATGATCCAGGACCAGACATTCTCTGATGAGGAAAAAAAATTTGTACAAAATCCATCCCTTGATAAGGAATCTAATAAATTATTTTTCGAAAGAACTTCAAAGAGTAAGAGTGTGAATATATGGTCTACCATTGACACACGGGATATGTTGCCTTAAAAATTATCATCCATTGATAGAGTTATAGGGGATGCACATGATGTTTCAATTTTACACATGGATGAAGAGAATGCCCAGTTGAAAGAAGAATTAAAGAGTTGGAGGAAACCCTCATGCCTCCACCTATTATGGCTTCTCCTATTGCCATGATTCATCCTAGAAAGGGTCTTTAAGAAAACCCATAATCAAGTTCGAGGGTCATAGGAATTTCTAGTTTAATCATGACCACCCAAGATTTTGTTGAACATAATATTAAGAAAAGAATGTCATTAATTGTAGAATTGTGGGATATGGCCAAGAATTTTACTTCTCTTGGTTTAACAATTCAAAATACCAAAGAATATTTAAACTCGGATTTGAAAAACAATGATAGGGAAGACAAGAGAGAAATAATATATACCTTCTCTAACTCAGATCAAACCATTGAAATCATGTTGGAAGGAAATTTTTAGTGTGTTAAAAGGTCTGATAACTCAATTGGTTGACTTATCAAGAAGAAAAAATGAAGCATAATCAAATATCCTTCATTTGGATATCACTAGAACTACCATTGAAGTCCCATACCCTAAGTATCTTTCAAATTCTATGCTCATGACTTGAAAACCTTTCGAAGAGAAAAATGAAGAATAAAAAATGATATTGACTTAAAAGTTTGATAATATGATGGATTTTACACATGATGACATTGACAGTTGTTTGGTCAAGTACACCAATAAAAATGAAGACATTTAAAATATATTTAAAAAAATATATATTGATCTTAGGTAAATTGAAAAGGAATTATTTGATGTTAAGATAAAAACAAGAGGTAATTGTTTCTCCATTGAGGGACTTTATCCAATAATGGTTGAATAACTCAGTTGCCAAGATTTTTGAAATTCCAGTGGAGGTAGTTATGATCGATAACCAAACTGCAACCAGTAAGAGTATAAAGGAAGCGACAACATAGAAATGAAGATATATATACTATCATAATAAGTCCATGTTGATCACATGCTTCTTTCTTATCTGTTTTCATCCAATTATTCTTCTTCTTTGAATAGAAAGGTATACTCGAATTCTGGTAACTTTCTCTTTTTCTTCTTTCCAAATTTTGTTGTTCGACATCCTCCCACTGTCTTCCTTCTACGTTCTATATTCTTGTATATGTTTTCTTTTATGGTCTGTGGGAGCCCTAGTCCTAGTCCTTTAGACAAAAACCTTTAAATTTCAAGCATTGTAACAAACTTATTATTTTTGAGAAATCCCAAGAGAACTAATTTGGGATCAGTTTTGAGTGTATTTAATAACTCTGAGTTCTGAGTATAAATTATTTGAAATTGATCCATAATAATATTGTTTTGAGCTATACCATTATTTACTCTATAAAATTTCTCTTATTTGTCCGGACCATCTTCTTTTATTTTTATGTGATCAAAAATATTTATTTTCACTACGATGGATGTGAGGAAAGCTTGTTTATTTTCTACAATATATGATGTGTGATATTCCTGGTCCTTTGTCTGGAATTCTCTTTTTACAACTCTTTATTTTTTTCAGCATTTTTATGTCTTTGAGCATAAAATATTGGACCATTTTGAGGTCCCATATTGTTTCTTGATCTTGAAGTAATTAAGAATATCATAAGCCAAAGAGGAGTGCCACATCTATAAAAATGCAGGAGGATCCATATCCTCATGAGGTTGTTGTTTCGATCCTGATAGATTCAAGTGTGAACAAGGCACAAACCTAATATTCAGAGCTCCAATAGAGAATCATTTAAACGTGATTTTGAGATTATACATCTTGCAACCTAGGAAAAAAATGATTCTTATAATTCTATTCTTATCAATGTACAGGTGGAGAGACTCCTAGTAGTGTATTAGTATACAATGTTGTGGTTAGAAAGATAACATATGAGGAAAATGATTTGAAAGGATATATGGTTAACATTTATCAAAAACCACAAGAATTAATTAATTATCTTATAGATACATTTTCAAATGAAGGAGATTGAGTTTCGAATTTGTTCTCAGGTTCATGTAAGAATTATGATCTAATATTTATGAAACCATACTTCAATTTTATATTATTTTTAATTTATGTCTTTTAACAATATTTAACTTCCTTATTTACTTTGTATTTGGTGATTAGGAACAAAATTAGTATGTTGCTTACATAAAGGAAGAAATTGCATAATCATTGAATGTGACCCAATGCAGTGCAATTTTATTCAACAAAGAATTAATGTTATTCCATCTCTTCCAGATGAAATGAAAGAAGTTGGTTTGATGAAATGAGATTTTAGTGAATCAAAGGTGGAAAAAATGTCAAAGGAACCTCAAGTACCATTAGGGGGAATGATTGGAAATTATCACTTTGGAGAACTTGTGAATATCAAAGAGCCAATGGAAGAACAAAATGACACAATGGAAACACAAAATGATCTGGAAGAAGATGATAATGTGTCTGTTGAGAATGATGAATTTGGGATATATGATATTGTTGATTAGTTTTAATAATCCCTTGAAGACGATGCTCAATTTTGCAAATTTTTGATGAGATATAACTGTAATGTTTTGACTTTTAGATTTTAAAATAAGAATGAAGATGTATCTATTGTTGTTTTGTGATGAATAATTTTATTGTTTTATTTTTCATTTTATTTGTATGTGAATCACTATACTATGGAAAATTTTATTAAATGTTGTCAGTTTTTTACTTCAAATGTATAAAAATATGAAAGAAAATGCTAATATTTTATAAAATTTTGAAGTTTTGTGTTCAATTATGTCCATTAAGATTCTTTATTTGATATGCTATTAAAAGAATTGGTACCAAAAATTAAAGGTTTTTTTATTATATATGGCTATAAAATGTATATATTTTTTTCTAAATATTCAAAAATAGTGTTATTTAGCTACAATTGTTTTCTATGTATTGAAGTAAAGGTAAACAATGTGTTAAAAATGATTTTTTCCACTATATTTTAAAAGTATGGAACAACAAATTAATTGAGACACAATTATATGAAAAATCATAAATAAATAAATTAAATGGTAAAAATATTTTTTAAGATTGAAATAAGCATGGAAAAATAACTAAAAACACCGTTGAATTAAAAAAAAAAATTTGAAAAATTTGAAAATAGATGAAAAATAAGCATTTAAAAAAATAATGTGGAAACATTGTGGATCGAAAAATTTAAAATATCGAAAAACACCTAAAAATAGATGGGGGGGGTGCTACCAGTGGCACCAATTTTAAAAATGGGGTAAAAAATTGGACCCTCCAAAAAACGAGAACTATATAGAGTTCTTGTTAAGTTGGTAACTATGTTTAAGAGGAAGAGGTCACATAAAAATGACTTTGTAGGTTAATCTATCGTAGTCAAAGTCATTGATGATATTATGGAAATTGAAGACCAAGTTAGTGAAATGCCTACCTAGTTTGTTGTAAAACTAGGAAGTAATAGTTTAGTTGAAGGAATAAGTATCCTACATAGCTCCTACTCTTTGAAAAAAATTCAATTTCCCTCCACCATGTTGATTTTGATCTGCAAGCTAAGAAATTACAAATAATGAGAGTTAGGGTAAAATGAAAGAAGCTCTTGGAGAGTAATTGTAACTCATTTGGTGTTAACAAATTGGTTATAGAAGGATCCCTTAACCTGCATGATGCCATTTGTGGGATGCTTAAGAATTCTATCGAGGAACAAATGGAATAATTTAACACTAAGTTAAAGAGAAGGATTTTTTAAATGGAATCTACATTGATTACTAAACCATCATTTACAAAACTATTGGCCATCAGAACCCCTCAGGAGAAAGCTTAGAATAATTCAAAAATAATTTCCAAATTAAAGAAGGACCATGGATTACTACGAGTAAGAAAGATAATAGTTTTCAAAATTGAATAAGGTATGAATTTGTTGATGGATCTATTGGAGCTAGTAAGTAAATCCTTTCTCCTTTCCACCAAGATTATTTCTTTGAATAATACTCTGAATAAACATATTCAAGTTGATAAAAAATTCTAGGAGAGTTACGTTGATACTTTTATTAAAGCCCCGATAGAAATGAATGAGACTAAAAAGAATAAGGATAATCTCCCTTCAAACATGAGACTCAAACATATTAGATTTGGTTGGGATGCTCGGATGGATGTTTTACAACAATTGATTACCACTTGTGGCATACTAACCAGTAGGACAAGAAAGGTATTTTTTAAGATCATTAATGCAATTAAGGAAATATACATACCCTCAAGCATTTATGAATATAGGGTCCTTACCAAGGAGGAGTATAAATTGTATCTAATTACTTTCATGACCACACTAGTTGAACAATTTGAAGGGCTCACCAACTTCTTGAGAAAGGAGATAAGGTGGTGGTTAAATGATTTTCTCATTGAAAATTATAGGATTGATTTAATTATGCAAGAAAAATGCAAACAACCAAGTGAGGTCCAAAGTGACATGTTCGCATTGATATTAAAGGAGGAGTTAACGATGGGACCCATCAAGTATTTCTTTAAGGTGTGGGTCAATAAGGCCCTGTAAAATATATCTAAGACCTCATAAGATTTATTTAAGGGGACAATTAAAATTCATGAAGCACTCATGGAAACACAAAGTTATTACTTAATTCAATTTCTTTGAAGATGAAAGAGACATAATTCATAATTCATTCCTTCTCAAAATTTGTAAGTTTGGCTACTATTATTTTCCCCCAACTTTTCTTCTTGAATGTATGTCACCGTTAGGTTCATTCTCTATATATTTTTGTAGTCGAGGGACATTTCATTGACAAACTACCTCTAGTTTTCTTTCATTCTTTTTCTATCTATTCTAGGTTCATGGAGCCTCATCCCCGCCCTCAAGGGTGAATGGATTTCAATTTCTTGTTTAAGTATTAGTCACTAAGATTTTGCTAGAGGTTGCATCATCCCACTTAAATTTAGATAATATTGAACTATGTCATACTTGGGATTTATATTGTTTAAAAGTGGCCCCACAAAGAACTACTTAAGTGACCATTTGTTTTTTTACAAATTCTATGTGGTTTTGAATCAATGGAATCTTTAATAGGTGGCTCTTTTTGTCTCATTTGACCTTGAATGAAATATTCCATTAAATTTATTGCATGATCCCATCATACTTTTATTTATTTTCTTCATCTTTCAAAGTTGTGGTTGATCATCCCATACTTATATTATTTAAAAGAAGGAAAACTTGTGTTGTGGTCAAACTTTGATAGTTGTAGAATATATATATATATATATATATATATATATATATATATATATATATTCAATGGTTCGTATTGTTTGGTCATTTCATAGGTGACATTGTGATCTAAAAGGAAATATACTATCATAATGTTGTTTCCGTGAGTTGAAAGATTAGTTGGGTTTTGTTGCCTAGAACTCACCCATTGCATTCATTGAGAGATATCAAGAAAATTTGAACTCAAGATGAGGAGTTCCACCTCTTAAAAAATGACGAAGGGAATTATTGGATCTTTCAGTAACATCTCTAATGTTGGTCATTTTCCTTTGACAAGGAAAATATATTAAAACCTTGGTTTATGAATATGGAATTTAATATCATCTTCTATCAAAGAAAAATAGGTATTTTTCATGATACATGTTTCATTATTTCTAAATATTTTCGTAACGCCCCATTTCCCCCCAGTATGTAACTATAACTATGAATTAAAGACTAGAATAGACAAACAATGTAAATGTATGTTTTTTTAATGAAAAAGTTTTCCTAGCAACTAACTAAAAGAGAGATCTCTAGTATTGGTTATCATACCATGAGTGGAAAATATGTGAGGGGTTTGGGGATTTACTTACTTTCCCAAAGAGTAACCTTCATCCAAGAGTCATGATTGCCTATGTTTTCCAAAAAAAATCATATTTGAAGTTATTTCCCTCTTTCTCCTTTTTGCAAAACTAGTTAATGAAAATAGACCTGGTAGATGAGAAACTAACTACCTACCTTATTGGAGGTATGGAGGGAAGGATAGGATAGTTGATAGCCTGTCATCCCTAGGTATAAAAAAGTACCCACCTCATTTTTTGGCTCAACCCATGAGTGCCTCTAAAAAATGTGATAGGGTAAATTGGGAACTAGGGAAGGAAGGGGGGAGAACCACAAAGAGAGCAATAACAGAGAAAGGAGAGAGTGAGAAGAAAAAAATAGACTCTTTGTAATCTAGTTAAAATTGAAAATTATAGAAGAAAATTTCTTGAACCTGACCTGAGAAATAAGAATGTGAATTTATGCTTGTTGGGAAAGGAAAATGGTACTAAGTGGGGAGGGAATTGATGGACTGTAAATGTTGTGAAGGTAATCCTATGTGTCAAAAAACCTAGATAGGACAGAATCAAAGAATCTCGTAGAGGCCCTAGATTGGTGGGTAGAATGGGATTTATGTTGTAAAATCATTGTGAGGGAGAGTGACGTTCACACCTTTCACTCTCTAAGTGGTCATATTTTCCATGGTGGTATCATGGCCTGACATGGGGATAGTTGGATGTATACATTACTAGTACAGCAGAGCCTACGGTTGGGTGGAAAAGAATCCCTCTTCATTCAATTGGTTTTGTTAGCATTTTATAGTAGATAAGGTTGTCATTGTGCTCCGTTGGTTCTTTATAAGTATGCATTCTTGCGTAATTGATGAAATTGTATGGTTGATGAGAAAAAATCTATGAGGAAGTGAATGAATGTATGACATGTGTTTCCTGTATGCATAATAATTTATCATCTATTTTTTATTTTCCAATGAGAGGAAATTAGATTAATAAGTTGAGGGAGGGAATGGGTATATGACTGTCCCTTGTATGCATAATGAAATACTACCAGGTTATTTTCTCTTGAAATTATATTGAAGACATTCTATGGCTCAGAGCTAAGACTCTAAGAATTGCATGAATCTATGTGTGTGTGTGTGCACGAGCGTGTGCACACGCGTGTGTTGAGTGTTCATGTACTCAGGGATCATTAATTCCCTTGAGTCTAAAATTATTTAATATCATGATACAACAAGATCATGATCTAAGATGAATCCTATAATATTATTTGCTAGTGTATTTATTTTGTGGATGTTAATGGTGTTAGGATAGAATGTTGACAATTATAATGTATGTTTTTGGAAGATAGGTATGGGAGTGAGTTTCCAAAGAAATCCTCAGCTATAAGAAAATTTTTGTGATCCTAAATTTGTAGGGAAACTGGATTATCATATCATTCTTATTTTTCCAAACACCTTTTATTGTGCAAACTTTGTTATGGAACCTCATGGTGGAACTTTTAGGGTGGAACCCTACTATGGGAACCTATAGCATGTGGAATTATTATAATCGGAACCGTGGGTAACCAGGCTACCCAATCCCTTGTCAACTTGATGAAGGGAAGTATGAAATTGACTAATATCTATCATCCATTGGACATCGACGGTTGGGAGGAGGCTCACCGAGTTAGGATCATGGCGATAGGATTGTGGGGGATTATCTCATGGGGTTAGGGTTGTGGGAAAAAAATAAAGAGAAACCATAAGGCATGGTAAAGAGTAGTGCCTGAGGCCGCGATTCCACAAGAATTTCTACCTTTAGTCTACGAGAGAACCTAGGATCTCGATGATGTGACATCCTGATGAATTAACCCCATGAGAGAAAACTCGACTAGGAAAAGAGTCATCAATCGGTAGGAGAACAGATCTGGGCTGTCAAATATTTCAAGCCTAATGGTTTGATCACCTATAGTATGATCTATCAGAATGGAATGTCCTCTCAGAAGGGGCTAGGAGTGGAAAGGAAACCACATTAGTCTATTGATTCAGCAT